>RPOG01004410.1:20757-45158 GCA_008086565.1 Thalassoma bifasciatum | reverse complement strand
ACACAGAAAAAAATAACAGGAACATATAAATATATTTTCATATATTTGGTTGCGCCACCTGACATTTTTGGGTGCTCAAATTAAAAATACTAAAAAATAATGAACCTAAAAACTTTGAAATGTTGGTCAACTACTGAAATCTGTTAGAAAACATAATTCTTCTCTCAGAAATATGTTTTTATCCATTTTCAAAGAACTTTTAGAAAACATGTTTTTAGACCCTCTTTTTGTCATTGACCCATTTATCTCTTCAAAGGTTACCGGGCATCAAAGAACTTCTGCATTGACCCTTTACAGTGTATAAAACCTTTACAAGTTGTACATGAGGCATAACCTCTCCCACCTTCAGCACTTCACTAAAGTCACATTTGCTTTAATAGTTATCCCTCCTGACGTTCTTGGATTCCTCATTATTAAAAACCACAGAATCGACTACTGTGGCAACGTGTCCACATCCTCTCAGAGATTTGAACGTCCAAAACCCCCATTTATAAGACGTCTCACTGGACGTCGTCGTCGTCCAGTAGAGGTCTTTGGCAGACTTGTAAAAAGGGTGTGCCTCGCGGGACTGGAGTACTTACTTAGTGAGTAGTAGGAGATTAGAAGCCCGTGGCTCCTCCCCCTCTGGTCCAAATCAGAGGTTTATTTGATTTTATTTCTCCCTGTCTTGGTTTTCTGCCTGACTGAGCAGCCGAGCGCACGGCCGAGTGAGCAGCTCGTCTGCCTCGCAGGCTGTTCCCGCTCCGCCGTCCTCGCTCCACGAGGTCCCACCGAGGGACTCGCCAGTCAAATCTGCAGGAAATCAAACTAACGAGCTCTGACAGGAAGCAACGTGCTACCTGCTGGGAACACGGCCAACACTCTTCCTGGTTTCTCCCCCGAAACGCCTCGCAAACTTTTACTCTCCCACCGTGCTGTCAACATGGATCCGGTGCTTCCTGTCAGAGGTTTTATTCTAGTAATGAGTTGTCTGCGGTTAAAGACACTGGTATTCAAACCAGGGACCTTAAAACCACAAACCCCAGTTTGGATAAATGTCTGTCAGCAGCTGTGTGTCCTGTCTCCTTAGATAGACGACAGAGAAGAGCCTGAAACCACTGACTGTCACTTCTCTTCAAACCAGGGGAACATGAAATGAGAATTTGAGGATGTTTTGTCAGTGACCTCATTATTCACAAACCAAGAGTTGGTCCCATTAACCTTCTGTCACCCAGGTATTGTGCAGAATCCAGGCTTTAATTTTCTGTTTCCATTTCCTGTCAGGTCACTTTGATGCCGCCATGCCGCTCCATGTGCTGTCAGACGGGTCAGGACCGGGCGCCAAAGTGCCAGAAAACCTGAGCAGAATTCCCATTTCTGTCCTCAACATCAGCACAGACTCCTCCAACAAATCCATAAAGGTTGGTTCACAGTCATGTAGTTGAAGTGGAAGAGTTCATTTCTTATAACTATTTTGCTAACAGAATCAAGTTTTAGTTGCAGATTGTGCAAAATCATCTTTGAAAGTCAACAAAGGAGGGGGCGCAGATGGCCTAGTGGATATGGCCGCGCACCATGAGGTTCGCCCTCGAGCGGGTGGCCCGGGTTCGATTCCCACCTGTGGCCTGTTTCCCGCATATCATACCCCACTCTCTACCCCCTTTCATACTCTATCCACTGTCCTCCACTATCCAATTAAAAGGCAGAAAAGCCCCAAAAAAATATCTTAAAAAAAAAAAAAAAAAAAGAAAGTCAACAAAGGAGTACCGCAGGGATCAATCCTGGGTCCACTTCTCTTTTCTCTCTGTATAAAAGACATCAATTTGGAAACAAGATTTTCTGCAAATCTTTCTATAAGATTAATAATACAATAATAACAGGATCCCTCAAAGTTTCCTTACATCACCTCCAGTTTGGTGTTATTCTAAAGCAGGGGTTCCCAAACTTTTCAGCCCGTGACCCCCAAAACAAAGGTGGCAGAGACGAGTGACCCCCACTATCCCCAGAGGTGACTGAAGCATAAGAACACGTGTGCGTAGGACACATGCACTAATAAGCGTATCCAAACATGGGCACTATGACAACACAAAAAAGAACACCAGCCTGAAAACCATGTTATGATTTTCCATGTGACAGTTTAATATGAAATAAAAGCAGAATATGTCAAAGTTACTTCTGTGTAATTTGTGAAGAAACATTTTTGCAGTCGTGTGCAAACTCAATTTTGGTTCAATACTTTCATTTCCACATTAGAACAAGAATAATTCACTTTAAGTAATAGTCATAAACTGTCGCTCTGCGTAAACGTGAACATTGTTGCGGTGCAAGTTACCTTTTTGGGATATATGTTTCAGTGTTTATCTCACCTAATGAAATGGATGGGCACTATGTGTGGAGCACAGCAAGTTCATTCTGGGTTTAATTTTGGAGACGGCCACTCGGAGATCATCCTCCACGTTCACACAAGATAGATATTTATTTTTAATAAATGTCAGGGCCATGAAAGTCTTTTCACACAGGTATGTTGAGCCAAACAGCGTTAGGACCTTAGTTGTGGTCTGGGGTAGCTGTGGATATTCCCTCTAAACTGAAATCAACTCACGACCCCCCTCCAACGTCCCGCGACCCCCACTTTGGGAACCCCTGTTCTAAGACAACAAAAGCTATAATATGTTTTAAAGCCCTTCAAGGGAAATCTATATGTGCTCCATAGTTTATATATTTCCTTACACTTATATCTGTGTATTTCAACCTGCTACCATCTGCTCACATCCACCTCGGTTCATTTTTCCTGTAATGTGGAGCTGCGTCTTGTTTTTGATTAGCACGCTGCAGGAGTGAATTTCTGAAAAACCAAAGCGGCAGAATAATCTACCTTCTGTCTTCTGCTCATTTCCCAGAGGCACTCATCAGCGCTGCTCACTCTCCTGATGTAGCTTTGATCAGTTGACAGGCCCTCAGTGAGCCCGTACGTGGCTTCAATTTGCGCTAAATGCCTCTCAGTTTTTCTTTAAGTTCACTGCCTTTTCATCTTATTTTTCCAGGGGAAGGTGGTTCGTAAAGGCCCGTTGGTGTCGTTAGCTGCCGACAACTTCATCCTGAAAGCTGTCATCCAAGGTAACGCTCCACGTGTGTGTGTGTGTGTGTGTGTGTGTGTGTGTGGCTGTTTTTCACCTGAGTCGGTCCGAGCAGCTTCCTGCCAGGCTCTGTGGGTTATAAATGAGTTTAAAAAGCCGGCTGATGACTTCACTCATGTTGTACTTAAATTACACTTACGCCACAAGCAATTCATTCATCATCCTGCCACTCAGCTTTACATTTACTCCATTAATAAGCTGTGATAGATTTTCTACACAGGCAGCTTCATTAAACATAAAAAAGTATCCTCTTAACCCAACGCTGAGAAAAAAAAAACACAGGGAATTGACTTATTATGTAACAGAATGTGAACGCTGTGCAGACTTTATCTTTGATGAAGTCAGTCTGCAGTTTTAGCCGCTGAGACGTATGTTAATGGACATTTAGCTGCAGTTTTACTCATGGCTGTAAATTCTGTTTGTAATTTATTTCCATGTTATGTAGCGTGATTACATTTTTCCTTTTGTTTGTTAAGTGCATGAATAGACTCAGTGGCAAATTAGTTCCCCTACAGGGGATAAATGAGGTTTTCTAATCTAATCCAATCTAATCTAAAAAAAAACTGCAACACGTAGCTTTGTAATTAGAACGCTGTTATTTGTGTTTGTGCATAATGATCACAGTTTACACAGTTGGCCTGAGCAGAGAGGCTCTCGTTCTTTCTGTTTGCACGCAGCCTAGTGACAGATATTACTGTGTCCAACGCTCTGATATATTCCGTCGACTTTTCATTTAGCCGCTGTGCAGATTGTGATTCAGGAAATATATTTCTGTAATATGCTCCAACTGGCTTTTGTTGCACATTTAAGCTGAACACATATTTGTGCTTCAAAAAAAGATGAACACACGGTGGAGAAACTCACCTCACAACTGTCTCTACCAGGAGTGTCCAGATAAAACCTTTTCACTTCCAATATGACACTGATACTGCCACCTTGAGCACTGACCAACACAGATATTGATCTGATACGATATCATCATGAATAGTGTGACATTCAGCTCTGTTTGAAGTTCTTCAGGGCTTGAATAAACCTTAGGGCAGGGGTTCCCAAACTTTTCAACCCGTGACCCCCAAAACAAAGGTGGCAGAGACTAGTGACCCCCACTATCCCCAGAGGTGACTGAAACATAAGAACACGTGCGCATAGGACACATGCACTAATAAGCATATCCAAACATGGGCATTATGACAACACAAAAAAGAACAACAGCCTGAAAACCATGTTATGATTTTACATGTAACAGTTTAATATGAAATAAAAGCAGAATATGTCAAAGTTATTTCTCTGTAGTTTGTGAATGAACATTGTTGCAGTCATGTGCAAACTCAATTTTGGTACAATACTTTCATTTCCATATTAGAACAAGAATAATTCAGTTGAAGTAATAATCATAAACTGTAGCTCTGAGTAAACGTGAACATTGTTGCAGTGCAAGTTACCTTTTTGGGATATATGTTTCAGTGTTTATCTCACCTAATGAAATGGATGGGCACTATGTGTGGAGCACATCAAGTCCATTCCGGGTTTAATTTTGGAGACGGCCACTCTGAGATCATCCTCCACTTTCATACAAGATATATATTTTTATATCTTTTTAATAAATGTCAGGGCCAAGAAAGTCTTTTCACACAGGTATGTTGAGCCAAACAGCGTTAGTGCCTTAGTTGTGGTCTGGGATAGCTGTGGATATTCCCTCTAAACTAAAATCATCTTGCGACCCCCACTTTGGGAACCCCTGCCTTAGGGGAATGTTTAAAGTTTAAATGCATTAAACTTTTCAGGTTCCGTGCCAACATAGAAAACTTGTGCATGACAAGTTTTGCACCCAGATGTAACATCTTTTTTAGACTCCAATGAAAAATACTGTCACTCAGTTGATGTCACTCCTTCTCCTTGCTACTTTAGCACTTTAGCACGCGCTGTTGATGTGATCACGTGCACCTGCAGTTGGATCATGGTGCTGAGGCCGAGTCTGGAATGGACAGCTTGTTTCAGAGCTGATAGAAAATAGGAAAAATTGTTATTTTGTTATTTGGTAATAATTGCTAGTTTCCTTTTATTAAAATAGCGTAAGCCCTGGTGACATCATGTTCACTGGGGGGAGGCTCACTGTGTTAGACTTTAAAACCCCTGTTGTAAAACCTGAAGACATCCGTCTCATCAACACCCGGTTTAGCTTTTATTTATCAGTGACACATTTCAAAACAGTAACTGTTATTTCACAGGAAAGAGAAATCTTAGGAGGTGAGGTGGGACACTGCTGGGTGTAGAAAGAGAAAATCTGCTGTGAAAGTGGAGGAAAAACTGAGTCAAACTCTACAATTAATCACCACTTAGTTGTACTGTAAAGACTTGTGCAGATGGGTTTTGGTAAAGACAAATGGTTTTGCTTCTGACTCTAAGGATCATATCACATCTTGGTCTCCTTCATGTGAAAACTACTTTGAGGTTTGTTTGAACAGCAGCGTTTTTTCAGGCTTTTTAGATAAAAACAGCTTCTCACCAAACACTAATGTGCTGTAGAATCATACTTTCAGCCTAAAGAGGCTAAAAACACCCAGCAGCCCTGCAGAGCTGAATTCTTGGCGTGCGTCTTTGTGTGTGCGTGGATCCGTCTGGACTGTATGTGTGAGGTAAGCTCTTTAGCCGGTCTGGATTTCAGAAGGAGGCCTGTGTGTCTCATTGTAGTCTCGTCTGTGCTCGCCTTATCTCTGAGCAGCCTGATTAAAAAGCCACGCGGAGCAGAGGCTCTTATTGTGGCGGGGACATGCTTCCTTTCACACGTTGAAACCCCCCCCAGCTGTGTGTCCAGCTGCAGGATGAGCAGGGTCAGGTCCGCTGTATTGTTCCTTTTTAAACAGTCTGTCAGTGAGGATGGGCTGTTTAACCTGCTGGTGCATTCTGGGGTTTGATGTTGGATTTATAATTCATGAGACTTCACGAAACAGTCCTTCAAAGCAACTTTTGTCCTCTTGCAGAAAAAACCTTTCTGAAATTTCACAAGATGATGGTGCTGGATTTGTCGCTGTTTTTTTTTAACCTGTTTCCCAATTGGTGTGTCACATGTCTCAGTCACAGCAAAGATAAAAAGGGAGCAAGATGTTTCACTCCTTAGACATTTCAAATCCAGAAAACAATCCACAATTTAAGGGTTTATTCACCTGAAATTTAATTGAGAAACCAATTCATTAATCTGATTTAGTTGCATTGAATGAAATTCTCTCTTTCTGTCTGAGTGTGTACCAATGACTGTATATAAAATGGACAGCGTGCTTCCGCCTGTCACCGTTCTATGATTTTAAAGTCAAAAAACCCCGTTTCTCTAGCCGCCATTGTGCAGCCAGAGTCTGTGCAGTAGAGAATTTCCGGTGGAGCCAAGTAAAAAAGGGAAATAAAAATATTTATTTCTTCTTCTTCAGAAGGTTTAGTCTCCTTTTGGCTCTTTCCAGAAGTTTCTTTTATCCCTGATAAAAACTACTCACGAACGGCAGCTGTCAACTATCGTAAAACGAAACTTATATCACGGTTTTTAACGTCCAATAACTAAAGAGAAACTAACTTCTCAGGAAAAAAACACCCGAACACAATGCAGCCAAATGACATCATCATACCACCTTAGGGTAAAGATGAGAGAAACGTTTCTACGAGGTATCGTAATTTTTTAAAGTTTTTCCCGGCTCATATCTGGAATACATGGGGAGGCGGGGCTTATGACCTATACTGCAGCCAGACACCAGGGGGCGGGGCATCTGCTGGAGGCTTCAGTTTGAGCCGAACGTCGTTACGTCCACTCATAATACAATCTATGGTGTGTGCACATGTATCTCCACAAGCAGATACCTGTCAGAAACAGAGGGCGATGAGCATCTGAGTGGCTCAACATCTTGACCTTAATATTGATTGAGCATCCTTCCTTTTTTCTTGTCTAAAAAAAATCACATTTTCTTTCTCTGCTTCATAGAAGAGGGCTCTCAGCCAGACACTTCATCTCAGACCTCGTCCATTAATGTCGTTCTAATGGGAACACTGGCCAAGGACTTCAACCAGATCGTTAATCAAGGGGTAGGTTCACACTTTCACTTCTGACACAGAATCATCACTAACAAAACCAAAGTAAGGTAACAATTCCCCAAACTACATATGGACTGTGCATAGGCTGCTTGAATGAAGCTAAAGCTCTGTGCATTCTTCCGAAACTCAACAACTCTTACAATTCACGTCTTTAAATGAGTGTTTTAATCATGGTGTGACATCAGTGATCCACCTCCGTGTTTCACAGTAGGAATGGTGGACCTTTCATCATAGGCCTTGTTGACTCCTCTCCAAATGGAACAATGTTTATGGTTGTGGACAAAAAGTTCACTTTTGAGGCTTGTCTCTTTGCTGTTTGGCGTATTGTAAGTGGGATACTTTGTGGTATTTGCGCAGGAACTGGCAACTTAACCATGCAGCCCATTTTTCCTCAAGTGCCTCCTTATTGTGCATCTTGAAAAAGCCAGACCACATTTTTTCGGAGTCCTGTGTTTCAGCTGAAGTTATTTGTGGGTTTTTATTTGCATCCTGAACAGCTTTCCTGGCTTTTATCAGTCTGTGATGATGACACAAGGAGGTTTGAACTCACTCAATGACCAGAAAAGAAAGAGTTCATAACTGGAGCATTTGCACGGTTCATTTCTATGCCAGGAAGAGCCGCTGATAACACACAGCAGAGAATCATGTGAGTCCATATTTAGCTCATGGAGACGTCCCAGTGTGATGAAGTGTGGACGGAGATGGAGATGATTCAGAGAGATGCCGTCTGTTGACTGAATCTAAATCACAGTTTGAGTTATTTTCAGTTTCTCTTTATGTTTTGTGTTTGTTTGTTTGTTTGTTTGCGTATTTTTTATCACTGTGGTACTGTAAGCATTTAAAGCTGGCTCTCATTCAACTCGCCGCACATTCAGGGCTTAATTTAAAACATATTCATCTCAGACAGACTGTGTTTTATATTTCATCTCTAATCTGCAGTTTAATATTCCTTAATAAGGAATTAGATGACGATAACAATGACATACAGCAACGGAGATGATGGTTGTTTCATTTTGTAACGCATATGATCCTCTGGAGGATAAACAACACAAGAAAAATGTTTAATTTTAATGTTTGTTTGCTTAAAATAAGCCTGTTTTCAGGATTTGCCTTAAATCTTTGTCTTTGATCATGAAGAAGAGTTTGTTTTGACTTTGTCTCAGATGTTTTTGGTGAAATAAACTGCCTTTCTCTACTCTCTTTCCTCTCACACACCACACACAGACACTTTACTGGCAGAAGAGCGTGGAATAATAAGTGTGTGTCATAATATTTTTCATATTTAACACGTCGGTGTCAGTTCAGAGTGTCCTTGTCAAACAGAAGAGTTCACAGATATTAGCTCCTCAGTGCTGGTTCCTTTGAGCCTGAGAGGGCTGAGTAGGAACAAATTAAAGGCGTTTTTTTTAATCTTTTTTTTAATGTGATAAATATTCATGTGTTTTTGATGAGAGGCAGAAGAATGTTCTCATGAAAAACTTGGATCTTGTGTCACTGGAAAGTTTTTCGTTCTGGATCAGAAAGCCTTTGACTACAGGAGGTAATGAGCTGAAGTGTTGATGAGCGGGACATCAAATCTGCAGGAAGAGAAAATCTTATTTACATGTCGTGTGTTTGGGTGATGGTTAGTTTAAGTCACTCAAGAGTCACATCTATATGAACTCTTTAAAGAACTCTTAATAAGTTTACGCACCCTGGTAGAATTTATGATTTATTGGCCACTTTTAAGAGACTACACAGGGAAACACAAAAAAAAAGAAGGAAAAAAGGAAAATTTACACTCATCAGTCCAGAAGCTGCACATGAGACGTACTTGGACGTTCACACATGACAATGATCCAAAACACAAGGCCAGGTGGACCTGCCATTGGCTACAGCAGAATAAAGTGAAGGTTCTGGAGTGGCCATCTCAGTCTCCTGACCTCAATATCATTGAGCCACTCTGGGGAGATCTCAAACCTGCAGTTCATGCAAGACGGAGCAAGAATTTACAGGATTTGGAGGCCTTTTGCCGAGAAGAATGGACAGTTTTACCATCTGAGAAAATAACGGCAGAATAAAGTGAAGGTTCTGGAGTGGCCATCTCAGTCTCCTGATCTCAATTTCATCTCAAACCTGCAGTTCATGCAAGACAGACCAAGAATTTACAGGAACTAGAGGCTTTTTGTCAAGAAGAATGGTCAGTTTTACCATCTGAGAAAATAAAGACCCTCATCCACAACAAGCACAAAAAACTTCGAGCTGTCATTGATGTTAAAGGGGGAAATACAGGCTATTAAGAACTGGGGGATGGAAGCTTTTGGAAATTTCTGGCCAAGAAATCGTAAATTCTGCCAGGATATGTAAACTTATTAGCCCAACTGTGGAGTGAAAATACTCACTTCCCTTATAGTTGTGCACACAGTGTAGAAACATGAACAAACCCAGAGCTGTCGTGACATCTCCAGGATTACAACTTGCTTGAAAGATTATTACTCTGGTGTGACAGTTTACCTCCTACAGCTCCTAGAAACTTCACAAACTCAGTGACTGAATGACTGCAGCTGCAGCTTTGTGCCTGTTGACTCTCCGTCCACATCTGCACGCAGACACAGCTGTTAGTTTGTTTACAAAGTGTTACTCCTGCTTCTGACCTGGACAGGGACAGGGAACACATCAGGGATAATCCTGCTGTCAGAAGCATCTCACTTTGTTTTTTTGGTTTCCCTGCAGCCGTGTCTTGATGGATCTTGAAGCAGAAGAAGTCGCAGCAGCCTGAGCCGGCGTGCTCATCTGTAGATCACAGAGTTGTCGTCAGGCTGCGTGTCTCTCTAACATGATTATTCAGACTATCTGCTGTCCTTTTGTCAGCCCTGAGTGGAGGCTTTGAATCCGTCTCGGGGGCACTTGACACGCCAAACAAAAGACAATCTCCACTTTTCACACCAGCTTATCATCGATGGCTTGTTGTGACGTCTTACTTAAAGTCTCCCAGGATGCAACATCTGCTGCTTCAATCTGTCCTCCCTCTGGGAACCAAGATGTAAATTTATCCCTCTCTGCTCTCGCAGTTTTAATCCCTGATTTCTCTGCTTGTTGTTGATGATCTTTTCTTTTCTACAGGATGTGCTGATGGTTTCTGGTTTCACTGTGGGCAAATCTCCGACTGTTAATAAGGACAAGCTGCACCCGTGTAACCTGCTGCTGTCAGGAGACGACGCCTGCGTTTATGTGAGGACTTTAATCTTCAGTAGGAGTGTTTTAAGTGTATCTGACAGGCTTTAACACCTTAATCATCCATGTTTTATTTATTCCGTTGTGTTAGGTGGATGGAAATTTCGCTTCATTCTCCTCAACTCAGTGTGTAATCACAATCAACTTTCATTAACTCAGCTGAACAACACCTCACCTCCAGCTTCCCTCAGCTTCCCTTCACTGTGTCTGATCTCTTGAGAATATTCATCAGCAGCAGACAGATTTTTTCAGTATTATTTTACAACCTCAGTCGCAATTAAGTTGGGACAAAAACAAAATAAAACTGATAAACTTTTTTTTTTTCTTTTGCAAATATTCACTTATTTTGCTGCCTTCACAGATACTGGGACAGTTACCCATGATGCCATGGGCACTAACACACCCCTATACCATCACAGATGCTGCTTTTGAACTTTGCGCTGAGAACAATCTGGATTGTCCTTTTCCTCTTTGGCCCGGAGGACACCACGTCCATGATTTCCTAAAAGAGTTCTGCGGCGTTTGTGTGTGTTGTTGATGTGTGACTTTGTCTTTGCATGGTAGAGTTTGAACTGTCACTTGTAGATGTAGTGATGAACTGTGTTAACTGACAATGGTTTTCTGAAGTGTTCCTGAGCCCACGTGCTAATATCCTTTACACAATGATGTGGGTTTTTAATGCAGCGCCGCCTGAGGGGTCAAAGGTCACGGCCATTCAATGTTGGTTTTGGGCCTTGCTGCTTACGTGCAGAGATTTCTCCAGATTCTCTGAATCTTTTGATGATATTATGGACTGTAGATGATGAAATCCATCAATTCCTGCAGTTGGACAAAGTTGAGAAACATTGTTCTTAAACTGTTGGACTATTTGCTCACGCAGTTGTTGACAAAGTGGTGAACCTGGCCCCATCTTTGCTTGTGAAGGACTGAGCCTTTTGGGGATGATGCTCCTTTTATACCCAATCATGACACTCACCTGTTTAAATGAACCAGTTCACCTGTGGAATGATCCAAACAGCTGTTTTTTCAGCTTTTTAGGAACGAGTTGCAGGCATCAAATTCAAAATGAGTGAATATTTCCAAAAAAGGAACAATTCAATTTACCAATTGGAACAATATATATCTTGTCCTTGAAGTGTATTCAATTGAATGTAGGGTAAACAGGATTTACAAATAATTGTATTCTGTTCTTTTTCACGTTTTACACAACATCCCAACTTCTATTGAATTGGGGTTGAGCCCTTTCTACATCATTTACAACAGTTGAACCACAAAAGTCAAAAAGGGAAAAAATTAAAGAGTTTGAGTCTTTTTTTGTACTTTTTTGTTTGTTCCAGCCTTTTTTTTGAGACAGTTGACATTTCAGAGACATCAGTTCCCCTCTTTTGTCATTTACTGGTTTTCCTCCAGCAGCTCTGGTCTCTGCATGTCTGCTGTGTGACTGTTCACTGAACCCTCTCCTCCTGCGTCTCCCTCCTCCAGGTGTGCCGCCTGCCAACTCCTCCCGACCCCGGAGCCCAGCCGGCCATCAAGAGGAGCTCTGCGCTTTCTGCTCAGGTCAGAACCAGGAGCCTGGTTGGATTTAAAGTCTTCTGGAGAAGATCATGGAGGTCTTTTCGCTATTAGGAAGTTTAAGTCTGCTGCTCCTGGCTGTCGTGGAGTCTCCTTGGCTCAGAGTCTGATACACGTTGGAGTTTAATGTAGAATCAGAACCAGGCATCTTTAAAAAGACTTCACATTATACAAAACAGCTGACTAAAGTTGAGAAACTCTTGAAAGCTTATTCTGACTCAGACTTACACCTTCTCTGTGGAATAAATTCTGCTAAAAATACCATTTCACTGTTTCTCTCAGGTTTGACTTTAAAGAGCATATGCTCCTTTGTCAGATCTTTATTATTCTAGTTATCAAACCTACTGAGAAAATGATGAAAGAGGCCGCAAAGTCTAGAAACCATCGTTTGGCTCTGATCGGTTGTTCCCGAAGCTTTGAACATTCATAAAAACTGACATTTTCTTAGTTAAATGCCAAGATGAGCTTTAAATCTCACAAAACACCTTTGTCTGCTCTGTTTTGTTTGAAGCATCAGCTCTGTCCTCACTTCCCTGTCATCAGTCTGCAGATTTGATGCAGAGGTGATGAGATTCACAGTCACACGGTTGAATGTGTAACAGATGTTGAACACTCGTCAAAAACACTGTGGTGATGAATGTGACATGAGACTTCACATAATCTGCTGAGAGCGAAGCTACAGATTTATTATGTTTAGGTTAAAAGTGTTTGAGACGTGACTGCAGCAGCATGACTTCTCAGAAAGGTGCAGGATTTATAAAGAGAAGCAACAATACAAACCTCAAATCATGCTTACACAGTAAAAGGTTTAGAAACAAATGAAAGGATCTTAAAATGGACCCTGAAGTGCACATGCCAGGATGGGAGTGATGTGCTCAGTCCTCCAGTTAAGAGGTCGACAGCAAACACGAACCATCAGAGCAGAACGTAAAGTAATTAAGCTCCCGCCGTGGAAAAATGTGTTTTTAGAGTGATTACTTATTTCATTGATGCATTACAGTCTGACAAGAGGTCGGAGCGTTAGTTTGTTATTACAGTTTGACACGTTAGTAAGAGTTCACACTTTTACCTCATGATATCAGAGCATGTCAGGAAACATGCTCAAACCTAAACTGTTTCTTCTGCTTTGTTTCTCCTCAGGTTTCCAGATTACATAAAACTCCAAAATACACCTACGTCAAACTGGGCGACCTGAAAGCTGGACCTGCAGTCAACGTGTACGGAGTGGTGACCTTCTTCAAACAGCCGTACAAGTCCCGCGGCACAGGTCAGTCTGAAAGTGACCTGAACGATTCTCAAGAAGAATCTAATTGTGATTATTTTTCTCTGTAGTGCAATTACAAGTTTTTTTTGCACTGTTATCATTGGGTTTCCCATCTTATGTGTCGCAAGCTATGTTCATTTCTTTGCACTCAGCACTATTTCTGCTGGTCCTGACCACTTTTTTGCTCATTTCAGTCATGTTTCTATCTTTCTTTTTTATTTTTTGCTGCTTTTGGACCTCTTGTTTTTGCTACTTTCTGAAAAATCTTCATTTTTTTCCAAGTCATTAGCCCTTTCCTGTTATTTTTGCTGCTTTTGGACCACATCTGCTACTTTCTGAATTTTCTCCCAATTTTTGAGCCTTTCCCTCTCCTTTTACTGTTTTTGGACCATTATTTTGCTACTTTATAACTTGTTTTCAAAGTTTTCTTCCAATTTTTGCCCCTTTCCACATATCTTGCTGCTTATGGGCCATTTTTTCTGCTACTTTCTCCCAATTTTTGCCACCTTAAACTTTTTTTTTTTTGTCAGTTCTTGCAATTTTGCTCCCTTTCTCCCAATTTTCACCCATTGTTTTACCATATTATGACTGTTTCCCAATATTTTTCCCATTTTCGCAACCAGTTTTTGCTACTTAATGACTGTTTTCCAAGTTTCCTCCCAATTTTTAACCTTTTTTTTTGCTGTTTTATGACTGTTTTCACAACCACTTTTTGCTACTTCATGACTGTTCTACAGTTTTTTTCCCATTGTCCACCATTTTTTTATGTTTAATGACTCTTTTCCAAGTTTTCTCCAATTTCAACCATTTTTTTTGCTGTTTTATGACTGTTTTCCAAATAATCTCCCCATTTTCACTGATCTTTTGCTACTTTCTCACCATTTTTTCCACCTTAAACACATTTTTTTGTCGGTTCTTGCCATTTTGCTCCCTTTCTCCCAATTTTCACCCATTTTTTTTTACCATATTATGACTGTTTCCCAATATTTTTCCCATTTTCGCAACCACTTTTTGCTGCTTCATGACTGTTCTACATTTTTTATCCCATTTTCCACCATTTTTCTATGTTTTATGACTGTTTCCCAAGTTTTCTACCAATTTTCAACCATTTTTTACTTCTTCAAGACTGTTTTCTAAGGTTTTCCCCAATTTTCAACCACCTTTTTCTCCTCTATTACTGTTTTCCAAGTTTCCTCCAAATTTTTAACCATTGTTTTGCTACTTCATGAGTGTTTTCGAACTTTTCTCCCAATTTTCACTCAGTTTTTGCTGCTTTTTGACCATTTTGCCAAGTTTAACTTATTGTTTTAGCTACTTCTTGCCATTTTTTTTGCCAGTTTTCACCACTTAAAGGGAGTTTTGTGTTTATCTCTTTGGTAAAGCAGGGTTTATAATGACACTGGTGAAGAGCAGAAAACACCCACTGCATAAAATGTATCCTGTATTCTAACACATGTCAAGATAAATAAACATTGCACTGTCTATAATTAGAGTATTGCAGCAGGATATATTGAGGTTTCATCTAATCTGCAATTAATTTCCCAGCCTTGTAGCTTGTAGATTCAATTTAGTTAACTCACGATAAATTGAATAATAAAGCACTTTATCTAAAATGAAGGATTTAAATTCCCCTCAAGGATAAATAAATTATGTTGGTCATGTTTTTTTTCTTTAAAACTCTCATCAGCCTCATTCTGTAGGTGATCAGTGCGTAAAAGTGAAACAACTTCTTCCTGTAGAGTTTTAAAGTAGCAGCACTGTTTCGACTTCAGCTTTTCCAGAACCACGGACAGCGACACTAAGCCGCTCTGCAGCTGTGTGTGAAATTTCCAGGAGACACGTTTTAAAATCACAGGAAAGATGGAAAGTTGTTGCTAAATGGCTTCTTAAAAGTTAAACACATCACCTCAGCTGAGAGTGAAAGAAGCTGACGAGCCGTAAAAGAGAGAAACTATCATGAAGTGATAAAAAGTGGATCAGTGCTGAGGTTTGTTTCGGTGTAAAATGTCTCTGATTATCCTCATAACACACTCAGAAAAGCGTGGAGAGGAGAAAGATGGAAGAATATATGTTCGGTTTACGTGTTGATGGTGTGATTGTGGAAGTCTGAGTGTGAAAGAAACGCTCAGGTTTGAGAATTAGAGCTCATCAACGCCGCCTGGAAAGCTGCATGAATCAAATCCTGTGAACTCTGGATGCTTTCTCTCCAATTCACCACATTACCCAGTTAACTCGATGAACCCAATATCATAAAGCGTGGAAAATACACGACCTGAGGAGAAGGGCACGGTGTCAGAACTACAGAGAAAGAGGGATGGAAATGATGATAAGATAATCAAACCGAGCTGATGAGTGTGAGTCGACCTGCAGGCACGCAGAAGAGGATGATAAAGAGTGTGAATGTGTGTGTTAATGTGCCTGTATGTTTTAGGACAGATAATAAAGAGAAATCAGCATCTAGAGCAGAAAATGTCTGGACTTTGTGGCGTTTTTGTTTCTCCCACAGGCGCCAAAGCAAATTGAGATATTAAAAAAATCCATCAGAAACTGGAGAAACAAACGAACAAGCTGAAACTTTGAGTCTTTTTAAAATCAGTTCTGAGCTTCTTCACATTTTTTCCAGAATTTGTTTTTGTTTATGTTTTTTATACTGTCTTGTAAATACAGAGTATCCAGGATTAGTGCGCAAAGTGTAAATTTATTTTCCTGATCAGGATCTAGACTTAATTCTCAAGTTCAGTATTGCACTTTAAACTTAGTCTACTGCTTAAAATGTTAAGATGCTACTCAGAAAAATTGAAATAGAAAACTAATTGCCCATATACTAAAATACTAAATAATAAAAATGTAAAAAAAAATCTGACTAACTTGATAATGAAATACTTAAAATTCTAAAATACTTTATAATAATAATAATAATAATAATAATAATAATAATAATAATAATAATAATAATAATAATAAAATTAAAATACTGAAATACCTAATAATAGACCACTAAAATTACTGAAATATTTAATAAAAGAGAAAAAATGCAAAAGTACTAAATCCAGGAAAATAAATATTGTAAACAAAGTACTTGGATACTAGAATATTTGACAATAAAACACTAAAAATTCCAAATAACTTGATAATTAAATACTAAAGATACTAAAATATTAAATATTCAAATAAGATAAATATATATTTTTTAATAATTAACCACCTAATGTACTAATATAAGTAATGATAAAATGCTTAAGTACTTTAAAAATATAAAATAATGAAAGACTTAATACTGAAATATTAAAAAATACTAAATTACCTAATGATAAAATGATAGCTTAACACTTAAATGTGTAAATTACAGATGTTCTATGTGTCCTGTTTTAATTTTAAAAAGAATAGTAATCACTGTAAAAGTATTTTTATCAGGGTTTTTTTTTTTCAGAACCCTTAGTTTGAGAAACACTGAAATGCTACTCAGAAAAATTGAAATAGAAAACTAATTGCCTATATACTAAAATACTAAATAATAAAAATGTTAAAAAAATCTGACTAACTTGAGAATGAAATACTAAAAATTCTGAAATGCTCAATAATAAAGTACTGAAAATGCTAAAATATTTAATAATACTACTTAGATACTTAACATTAAAACACTAAAAATTCTGAAATACTTAATATCAAAGTACTGAAATACTTAATTATAGAATACTGAAATACTAAAATTACTGAAAGACTTGACAAAATTCTAAACATGCAAAATTACTAAATCCAGGAAAATAAATAAAGTAAACAGGTTACTTGGATGCTAAAATATTTATCAATAAAACACTAAAAAATCGGAATAACTTAATAACGAAATACTAAAATATTTTAATATTAAATAAAAAATAATAAAATATTTGATAATAAAGCACATAAAGTACTGAAATAAGTAATAATTAAATACATAAAATACAATATAATATAGTTTAAAAATAAGAAAGACTTAATCATAAAATAATTTTTAAAACATTCGAAATTACTTGATAATAAAATGATGGCTAAACACTTAAATGTGTAAATTACAGTTGTTCTGTGTGCTCTGTTTTAATTTTGAAAAGAATTATAATCATTGAAAAAGTATTTTATCAGTTATTTTTCTTATTTTTTTATTTTTTTCACGACCCCAAGATTGAGAAATTCTGGTGTAAGGTCAGAAATCTGTTGAATAGAGCAGCTTTTTCTCTCTTCTTTTCTTTGTTTGACCTCATAAATTTCCATTTCCACAGATTACTGCTCCATGCTGAAGATCACTGATCAATCCAAAGAGGAGATTCTTTGTAAGATCTTCTGTAAGAACCTGGAGGACCATCCTAAAGTTTATCAAATCGGAGACATCGTCCGCCTGCACGGAGTCAAGGTTCAATCAATCAATCTTTGTTTATATAGCGCCAAATCATAACAAACGTTATCTCAAGACACTTTACAAAACATTAGCAGGTTGATATCTGTTAATGTTAGAGTATTTAGTTATTTTATTAACAGAGACCCAACATCAAGACAGGATAAAGAATCTTATCTCATCTTGATCCACCATGAGTGAAGCACTTTGCAGCAGCTTTTAGCAAAGTTACAGTGGAGAGGAAAAACTTCCCTTTAACGGGCAGAAACCTCGGACAGAACCAGACTCATGTTAGACAGAGAGAGAGAGAGAGAGAGGGAGAGAAAGAGAGAGAGAGAGAAGAAAAATTGGAGAACTGTCAAAGCCACAGCAGCTGGAGTCAGGTCGTCCCACATCAGCTGGTAGATCCACAGCAACAATCCAGATGAACCTACAAACAAGCTCAGAGACTCCCAGAGCATCATGGTTAATAACTATAATAGTGCATTAAGATAAAAGTTAGACTGACAGACAGAGGAGAAAGTGAAACAGAAGCCTCGTGTGTCAGTTTCCACCCCGACAGTCTAGACCTATAGCAGCATAACTAAGATAACTAAGGTTTGGATCACACACACAGATTCATGACTCTTTAAAGTTTCACATAAGTCTGTTAAAGCTTTGTTTTTCTCTGCAGCCTCACTCCTACAGGGACACCATCGAGCTGCTCAAGACCTTCGGTTTCTCCGCGTTGACATTTGACGGGGGTGTGGGCAGACCCGTGGAGCCTCGAGCTTCCACAGGATCCTCACACTTTGACCAGGAGGACAGAGGAAAGGTGGAGGAGCTGCGATCCTGGGCGGCTTCTCAGAGTCTCATCCCTCCTGTTACTACAATCCCTCTGTCTGCGGTTGAACCTAAAGCTTACTTCGACCTGAACTGTCAGCTGCTGGCCAAAGCTCCCATCGACAGCGTCTGCTACCTGCTGAGGGTAAGATCGCCAACACTGGAGATAAACAGACAAAACAACACCGCTTTAGAGGTTAGCGAAAAGATACAGTGAGGAGAATTTAAGATGAGGGCTAAAAAAGGTTATACATAAGTTCTAGTTTCTTGATTAGAACTTGATTTTCTTGATTTTCAGGAAGTCAAAGTCTCCATGACAACACCACACTGGCTGATGAAGTTTAGCTGTTTGAAGAGAAAGCTGTGTTTTTCTCTAATGAAAACAATTTATATGACTAATAAAGTAGTTACAGTGGAAACAGGAGCTGGACAAATAATCTTGCACTTGCCAAGGTTTAAAATCTTACCTTAAGACATGCTTAATAAAATATCTTGGTTTAATGTTTTTTTTTAACTTATTCTTAGCATTTAAAACTATGTTAGATCTAAAAAAAAAGCATGACCGTTTCAATTTTGTCTTAATTAGTCTTAGAATCCTAAAATGAGTGGATAACTGTTAAAACAAGTTACTTTGGTTTTCTCACATGTAATTTCATAACAATAAAATTCAAGATTCAGCTCGACCTCAAGTTGCTTGATTTAAGAATAACACAAAAAAATCATCTTTTTAAGACACAGTTTATTTAGCAAACAGCTCAGAATTTTACAAACCCATGCTCAAAAATCAAGAATCATCTTAATCATACTTCTCTAATTCTAAGTAGTTTTGACTTAAAAAAGTGATATTTTTCATTCCATTTGCTAAAATTAAGAATGTAAGAAGCATGAAATTAGATTCTATTGCTCATATTCAGGATATTTCACTTAAAATTCTTCTTCAGGAAGTTTGTTTTCAAGCATTTTAATCTAAAAATGAGCTTTTTCTTCTTGTTTTAAGATCTGAGAATACTCATCAAGGTCATGTTGTTTTTAGATTTATCAGTTTTATTTCAAGATTTCTAGTCAAGTGAAATGATCTTGCTGCATGGACAGATAATTTCACTAGTTTGAAGATATTTTTCCATCAAGTTTAGTATTTTTATCTTACATTCACACTCCCTTTCTTGCAGTGCAGAAACGGGACAGAAGAGCAGAAGAAAGATAAACAGGAGAGTGATAGAGCACAGGCAAAAGGCTAAAACACAGACTAAGCTGTGATAATGTCCACATGCAGCAGTTATTCTGCAGTGATCTGTTCAAACCTGAGAGTCTATCAATAAAATGAAGAGCCAGGTTACGTTTGCTCTGCTTGGTGAGGTTGGAGTTGGTAGATGAGACCTGGTAGGACACAACCAGGATTCACTAACGTTACAGACATGTATCAGAGCACCGAGCTGTGAGGAGCTAAGCTAAATGTAGCCGGCTACTTACAAAGTTTGCTTGAACAAAGAAAAGTAGTGTTTAAAAACTGATCCAATCTTCTTTTACTTTCACTTTCAAAACATGTACATCACAACAGTTTGCGCAAGTCTTCCAGCAAAAGGGAGTCATTGTAATCCACTTCATACACATTCTCCTCAAAGTCACTTAAAATCATAAAATATAATATTCAAGTCTTGAAAACATCATTTAGATGTCTTAAATTTGTCAGGCAGGACCAATGACTGTATATAGTATGGACAGCGTGCTTCCGCCTGTCACCGCTCTACGTTTTTGAAGCAAAAAACCCCGTTTCTCTAGCCGCCATTGTGCAGCCAGAGTTTGCGCAGTAGAGAATTTCCGGTGGAGCCAAGTAAAAAAGAGAAATAAAAATATTTATTTCTTCTTCTTCAGAAGGTTTAGTCTCATTTTTGCTCTTTCCCAAAGTTTCTTATATCCCGGGTAAAAACTACTCACCAACGGCAGCTGTCAACTATCGAAAAATGAAACTTATATCGCGGTTTTTAACGTCCAATAACTAGTGAGAAACTAACTTTACAGAAAAAAACACCCGAACACCATGCAGCCAGATGACATCATCATACTACCTTAGCGTAAAGATGAGAGAAACGTTTCTACGAGGTATCGTAATTTTTTAAAGTTTTCCTGGCTCATATCTGGAATACATGGGGAGGCGGGGCTTATGACCTATACTGCAGCCAGACACCAGGGGGCGGGGCATCTGCTGGAGGCAGTTTGAGCCGAACGTCGTCTATGGGCAGGATTAGTTAATGTTATATACTAAAAAGTACTAAACAACGCTACAAACTAAGTTTACAAAGTTTGCAAAACAATATTTCAATGTAATTTCAAATGATTGCATCACCTCATCTCTTTGCATCCTGGGAAAAGTTACCTAGCACAAAGAAAAGTAGAGTTAAAAAGAAAATCCGCTCCCCAAAACAAACAGACGCCTCTAAACACACAGCGCCTTTAACACGGCGAGCAGACGCGCAGCTTTAACGCTCCCGTGTTAAATTGATGTGAAGTTAAAGTATCTAAAGGCCTTCAGGGAACTTTTTAAACCCTGTTTATGTTTCCATCCTGAAAACAACACCATCTGTGATCGATCGGGTGCCAGTCTCACCTTGTTTACCTCTCAGGTTGTTGAAGCTCTGTCGCTCTGCAGAGACTTTCTCTGAAACATCAAATCTGTTAATGACTGTAGTGGGTCGTTTCCTCTCAAGGTGATGCTGCTGTTTGGTTTTCAAGCAGACACACAGATGAGGAATCTAGATTAATTTATAAGTCCTGAAGGATTTTATTTGAATGGATTCAACATCACAGATCAGTGGGCGAAGTTAACCTTTATTGTGATGTTTACCGCCAATAAACACCTGAAAACTCCTCAGTGCAGCATCACAGTCAGCAGAAAACTTCCCCTGAGGCTGTTTACCGTCAGCTTACATCCCCACCATCTTGTGTTTATTACCCATAGTCCTTTGTTTATTTCTCTTTATCCGTGTTAATGTGACTCGTCTTGTTAGGGTGAGTGTGTTTGATGAAGCCGCTCACCTTCCTCGCTCCTCTGTCTCACGGTGAAGTCAGGCGGCTTCAGTTGGAGGAGGTCTCGTGTTTTCCTTTCTGGGTCCTGAGCTGTTTTACCTGCCACTTCGGTTTTCAGAGCAGAAACAAGGCCGTAAGTGAAGCCTGGTTTGCTGCCAGCGAGGCTGATAGAGGAGATAAATGTGAGCAGGATTTGGCAGTGACTGCTGGTCTGCTGCCAGCCTCCTCTCACTGATTTCTAAAGCTGCTCTGAGCTCGCTGCCTGCTGTTACACAACCACACACACATCCAGGAGAGGATCCTTTCCAGATCATAAACGCCTATTAGACCAAGAATAGATTTTAATACCTCTCCTTAAGCACTGGAGATCAACGTCAACAAAGGTTTTTTTAAGCATTCTTTGCTCTCGACTGTGTTACTGTGAGGCAGTCGGCTTAAACGTGAATAAATCTGACTGTGAAGAATCTTTTGACAACTTCAGAAATATACACAAAAACTTTTTTCTTGTCAGATATTTTGTTTTACACCTTTGGGTGTCCTGATCCAACCTCACATACAAACCTCTGGACCAGTTGAGGAGCTGTGTGCATGGTTATCGTTTTCTTCACCAAACATGACTCGATGTTTTTGTTTCCATCAGCTCAGGATAAAACACCTTCAACCTGTCGTTTCTACTTTGAGCTTCAGGAGTTTTATAATAATAATAATAATAATAATAATAATAATAATAATAACTTTATTTATACAGCACCTTTAAAAACAACAGTTCACTAAGTGCTTTACAGCAGAGATCCACAGCAAAGTCAACAAACAAACAAACAAACAAATAGTTAATCAAAATAGCGAAACATTGAGATCATCAATATAAATTAATAATCGTATAGAATGCGGTGAATAAATAAGGTTATAAAGAGGATAAAACAGCTTAAAATTAGAATGAAAATGATAACTAGAGCGCTCAACTCATTAAAAATAAATAAATAAAAACATGAATAATTAAAATAAACTCGTAAGTGAATGAATGACTAGGGAGATAAATATATAGATAAATAAATAAATAAGAAATAAATAAGTGAGTCAGCACTGTAAGAGGGCAGTAAAAAATACAAAAGAGGTAATAGATAATAGCGGTGATAAGAATTAGAATAAGAAGACGACATCACACAAAAGTGAGACGGTACAAGTGAGTTTATAAGAAGAGATTTATAAGATGATACTGAATCTACAAGCCTCATATCATATCTTATTTTACAGGCTTATGGTTATTAATCTTCTTATTTAACTTTCATTGGGATATAAAATAGCTTTACAAGAGTGTCCTTGGAAAAAAAAGCAAACAAAGTTTTACTCAAAGAACAAATAACAAACCTTGAGGAGAAATAAATTACATCAAGCACTGAATTAGCAAAGATTTGACAAAACTTGAGCATAAACTGGACCAAGTGAAATCAAAATACAATCCCAAATCCTCCCACAAAGTTACGTCACATCATCCTAAAACTAAATGAGGAGCTTAATCCAGAAAAATCACACAAAATCAGTGAGGTTTTAACAGGAGTAGATGTTTTACTTAATTTTTTTCCCCTGTTGAATCTTTGATGTATGTTTGTGTATATTTTTCCCTGATTTGTGTATGATGGAGCTGCTGTTTTAATGCAAGACAAATTTCAGATCTAGCATCTGACAATAAAGTATCATCATCTTCATTAAAAGGTTCAGAGAATCTGGAAGAATCTCTGTATAAAAGGGCTAAAGGACCAAACCGATACTAGATAACCGGGATTTTTACAAGGCATTAAAAACAGCCACGACTCTGAAGTGGAAATCACAGCATCAGCTCAAGATCACATCCAAAAACCTTTTTTTGAGCTGCTTTCACAAATGTTTGTCAGGAGAGAAAACTTCTACCCCAAACAATGACGACTTTTCTTCTTCTTATGTCATTTTCTTGTTTGTTTTCAGGTGTGGGATGGGACCAGGTGTTCTCTCCCGCTGCTTCAAGTGATAGTGGAGCCCAACGTCACAGAAGGACCGACCTCCTTCTCTGCGGAGAAAGAAAGCCTCATCGCCAACGTCCTCGTCTACGACAACCACGTGGAGTTCGCCCAGCAGCTAAAGGTCAGAGTTCGCTGAAACACACTGTATTGGTTTTGTCATTGTATTGAGAAAAAGGTCAGTTACAGTAATTGCTTTTCTGTCAAAATCAATCACCATGTATTTAAGAAACACACATGAACAGTCCACTTTACACTCATTTAGCTCGTTAGATCAGATGTAACACTGGACAGATCCACTCCAGGTCTTTAAGAAGCCAGTCTGCTGTGAAGTAAGTGTGTAAAGATGTGTGTTTGTGTGTATCAGGGAAGCACATCCATCTTCATTCAAGTCTGTGGGACATAAATTACGCTGCATCAGTCTTAAAGTCACATTGAATTACAGCCAACACCAAACACACACATTTTTCCACACCTCTGTTGCTCCAGTTCCTCATGCTCAGCTTTATTTCAAAGGTTTGTTGAGCACATTAAACCACAAATGAATTGTTTCAGGATGGATACAAGAGTGATGAAAGTTTTAACAAGAAAAACAATGTTTTTTAACATAGATGTCAAACTTTCTGTGATCCCTTCTGTTTCTTTGAGCTCAGATTTCTGCTTTCATTTGAAACTTCCAAAATAACCCTGATGAAAAGTTTCCATCCCCCAGTTCTTAATAGCGTGTATTTCCCCCTTTAACATCAACGACAGCTTGAAGTCTTTTGTGCTCGTTGTGGATGAGGGTCTTTATTTTCTCAGATGGTAAAACTGACCATTCTTCTTGGCAAAAAGCCTCCAGTTCCTGTAAATTCTTGCTCTGTCTTGCATGAACTGCAGGTTTGAGATCTCCCCAGAGTGGCTCAATGATATTGAGGTCAGGAGACTGAGATGGCCACTCCAGAACCTTCACT
>RPOG01004410.1:0-20312 GCA_008086565.1 Thalassoma bifasciatum | reverse complement strand
GGCCTTGTGTTTTGGATCATTGTCATGTGTGAACGTCCAAGTACGTCTCATGTGCAGCTTCTGGGCTGATGAGTGTAAATTTTCCTCCAGTATTTTCTGATAACATGCTGCATTCATCCTTCATTCATCAGTTTGGACCAAGTTTCCTGAGCCTTTGTAGCTCACACATCCCCAAAACATCAGTGATCCACCTCCGTGTTTCACAGTAGGAATGGTGGACCTTTCATCATAGGCCTTGTTGACTCCTCTCCAAATGGAACAATGTTTATGGTTGTGGACAAAAAGTTCACTTTTGCTCTCATCACTCCAAATGACTTTGTTCCAGAAGTTTTGAGGCTTGTCCCTGTGCTGTTTGGCGTATTTTAATTAGGATACTTTGTGTCATTTGCAAAGAGATGGCCTTCTTCTGGTGACTTGACCATACAGTCCATTTTTCTCAAGTGCCTCATTATTGTGCATCTTGAAACAGCCAGACCACATTCATTCAGAGAGTCCTGTATTCCAGCTGAAGTTATTTGTGGGGTTTTCTTTGCATCCCGAACAATTTTCCTGGCAGCTGTAGCTGGAACTCTTGTTGGTCTACCTGACCGTGGTTTGGTTTTAACAGAATCCCTCATTTTCCACTTCTTCATTAGAGTTTGAACTCTGCTTATTGGCATCCTCAGAATCCAGAAATATCAGTGCAGCACTGGATGAAAGCTGCAAGTGTTTTGTCAGGAGCTCAGAAACTCACTGAGCTTTTATACACAGACACTAATTACAAGCTAATAGATCACAGGTGAGGATGGTTACCTTTAGGAGACATTCAAACACATTTGTGTCCACTTGTGTTCATGTTATCAGGACAAAATCACCAGAGGATGGAAACTTATGAGCACGACTGTACACAAAGCGAACTGTGTTTGTCTGACAGTCTCTGACCTCTGGATCTAGACAATTTGCTGAGTCACAGGCGTGTTATTGCATCTTTGAATTGAGAAGAGGTACGACGCTGCTTTCCTCACACTTTAACGTTATAAACTTGTGTCTTTCCTGTGTCATCTTCTCTCTGTAGCCTCTGGGGGAAATGAAATGTCTGGTTGAAAGAATTCTCCCAAATGTACGCCTTTATCAGATAAGCATCTTTAAATCGGCTCCCTCCAGTAAAAATAGGCTCCTTTCTTCAAATGATACACAATTGTCCCCAATAGCTCGTTTAGTCACAGTTATGAAAGCCTTTACCTTTCATTTTCATCGTCCTTCATGTCTCAGCACCCTGAGGTCTGTGTCCTTTTCCTCTCTCAACATCGGTAATCGCTGCAGAGTGCTCGCTCTGTGCGGGGGATAAAGTACAGAGGACAGAAGAAAGCAGGCAGAAAGATCCGCAGGAGCTCATTTGTCCTTTTTACCGATCCCATACAAGGACGTCCACCCCTTAATAATCACAAATAACTCTGCTTTAACAGGAGGAATCACTGATTATAGTTGTGGGAGCTGCAGCCGGAGATTTCCTGCTGCAGAGCTCATCCCACACACTTACAGTTTGACTTAAATAAGATGAGTTTGCATTGACCTCACAGTACTTTCTCTGCTTCTTTGCTTACTTTGAGGGCTGCAGCAGTACAAGCAGACTTTCTCTTCTTTGTTATCCTCATCGTGACCTCGATTTATAGCATCGAAAACATGTAAAACAGCATGTGATTTGTTCAGCCTTGAGGATAAAAGAGTTGAGTAAGAGAGGATGGGTTGTCACATGAGCACAAAGTTAGTTTCTGCTCTGTTGGACCTGCCTCGTTCTACTGTCGGCGCAGTGATACTAAAGAGGAGAAACCACAGCGCTGCCCCCGAGCGGCAGGAGGAGAAGCATCAGGTGGCAGAGGGTGGTGTAAGGAAAACTGTAACAATACTATTGCAAGACCACGCTATCCAAGACCAAGACTTTTGAGACTCAAGATCGAGCCAAGACCAAGCCCAAAACAAGCCAAGACTAAGAGCAAGACTGTTGCATGAGTGTGTATGCTCATGTATGAGTGCATGCTCATGTGGGTGTGTTTTCTAATGAGGGTGTGTCTCTACCTGTGTGTGAGTGTGGGTGTGAGTGAGTGGCCTGATTACAGGGTCTGCAGCACCTGTGAGGAGCTACCGGGTAGAAGTGTTGGCAGCTCAGTTTCTTTGTTCACTGGTGTGTGGAAGCTTCAGCTGCAGAGACCAACCAACCTTCTCAACTCTCTCCAACTATCATTGGTTTTTGACTTAGCCTTGTGTGGATGTGTGTGTGTTTTGTAGAGCTGTGTTTTCGTGTGTGTTAAAAGTATAAGCTCAGTGATGAGTAGGTTTCATTTGGTCCTCTTTTTCTTTTGGGTTTATTCAGACAGTTTTAGTTAAGAACTTGTTTTTCCCTCTGGTTTTGATGAGGAGTATTTTCTGTTTGCAATTATTGACCTGAGTTATTTATTAAATACATTTAATTGACCATTTTCTCCTGCCTTATTTTTCTTAGACCATCTTGTCCTGGGTTTATAAATGTATTTGTTCGGCCTGCATACCCCTTGCTATTACCAGGTCGTAACAAGTGGGGGCTCGTCCGGGATATTATAGAGCTTTTGGTAGGTTTTTTGTGGTAAGTTAAATGTATTTCTAGTTGTATTGTGTGGTTTGTAGTACTTAATTGTACTGTGTTTCACTCTCTCTTGGAAGTCTTGTGGCTTTCTCAACTTAGACAGGGGAGTGCCCAGCTAAGTTGTTGCAACTTTTCCTTCGTGCACTCATTTATTATTTTGCCTTTTTTTATTTTTGAAGTTAATCCTAGGCAGGGACAAAGTTCTCCAAAGGGGACATGAAAAAAAACAGCATTGCTTCTGTTATTGTTAAAACATACAAAAAAGTGTGCAGCTTCACTTTCTTACCTCTTTAGCAAAGTTTATATCTGCAAACCAGAGAATTAAATCCAGACTCGATATCTGATGATACTCAATGCCCAAAAAAACAGGATCTGGGAAAAAAAATTGCTGATAGGGACGTCCCTGAAACACGTTTCCTTTGATTTTTCAGGATTGTCTTTACAACATGTGCTGCATCTATCCAGCCAGCAGGGGGGGCTTCAAATGTCTTGGCTTCACTTCTGGGGAGCTTTATAATCTTTCGGCTTTTTATTTTTTACGGTCTTAAGTGAAGTTGCTGTGTCCATTTGTTATAAAGCTTTAATGACCTGAAAGTTGATATTATTGTCCAGAAATTTTCAAAATCTACTCCCAAAAATGTGAAATATACACAAAATTGTTGGAGCATCTCATTCTAGCTTTAGACCTTTTGAATATTACAGTTGCTTCGTTTTGCAGCCTTAGCTCTGTCTTTTTTCTTTGTTCACTTAAGTCAAAGAAAAACCCTGAGCCTGTTATCTTGGTTTATTTTGAACGGCTGAATTTAATGTCTTGAATTAGTTCTGAGCAGACAGCGGGGGCTTGTTCTTCCTGTGGAGAACTCATCAGTGAGTTCATGCCTGTAATGGCTGTACAAAGCGACTCCATGATGCTCCGTAATATTCGCACTATTTACTAATTGTCTGCATAACAGAAGCTAATTTCTTCTCATTAATTTTTTAGATTTACGCTGTGTGAAGAGATCGTCTGTCAGTAGCTGTTAAAGAGTCCCTGGGTCTGTTTTTGTGTTTCTCTGTGCAGAACGCTTCTCCGCTCTGTCCCGGTGACGCACGCCTGCACTCAGCCCTGCAGGCATTAAAAAACCCATCAGCAGCGCAGGTTCATTATGCAGAATATCTTTAACTACATCTTAATGCTATAAATAAACTTCATTAACGTGTTGTTTAACTTAAAGCCACAGGCGAGGTAATGACTGCGAGTTATCATCTCGCTCATATAAAAGCTTTTCAAGGGATGAGTTTGAGAAATTAATCTCTTTTGTCTCTTTTGAACCACCACCGTACTTATATCCTGTAGCTGTTTTCACTTTGTGGACTTCTACACACTCTGTCACTTCTGAATTAAACATAAATGAATAATATAGAGGTCACTGGTTTATATAACGCTGAGTGAAATGTTTAAAGTGTAGCTTAAACCTGTTGACTCCTGGTGTGTCTTTGCTCATTTGGTCTATTTAACCTCGTAGTCAAGCTAAATAAGATCTAGGGCTGGCCGGTTTGACCAAAAAATGATAACGCAGTATTTTTCAAATTTATGTCAATGTCACGGTATTTGACAGTATTTTTTTTCACTCAGGACTGGGTGTTAACTTAATTTTCTAATCATTTAGAAAATGTTTACTGCAGTGAATTGGCTTAAAATGACTTATTACTCTCATAAGACAAGTGAATATTGTAGAAGAACATCAGTGTCCACTGTCCAGACTATATTATATAATTGTTAACACAGGTTTGAATGACCCCACAAAATGCTGCTGTTAACAAAGCGGTGGCCCATATAGTCCCAACAAATAACAGAATCAGACTGCATGAATTTTGCTGTCAAAATACAGAACCTTTAATTGTGAAAGTTTAAAAAATTTACAAAACAACTTATCAAGTTGAATGACCATTTTACAACTTAAGCAATGTGTTTTATTGGACAGAAAGTAAAAAAAAAGGTGCAGTAAAGCAAACTGTGGATGCAATATTCATGTTTTTAGCCTGCATGAACCAAAATTATCTGTTTATAATAATGATTATTGCTATTTCATATAATTCAGAGAAAGTAATAATTGTGTAAAACAACAAGATTCTGCTTCTTAACAAAGTTCAGTTCAGTTCAGTTTCAGTTTATTTCAGACAAAGAAAACAGTAAAAAAATAATAATAATAAAAATAGTAATTTCAAGGGTGCATAATACCTGCATACAAAATAAGGCATTCAATATGTATGCAAAAAAGTTGAGGTGAATATTCCTGCAAAAATTGTAAGAAAAACAAAATAGGCCATGGTAATATAAACTAAGATTGTCCTTAGGTAGATAGAAGTGATTTGTATATTTAGCGCAGGGAAGGAAGGAACGGGACAGGAAATGGTACCCAGAAACCATCGAAAAAGAGGCTGTGATTTTCAAAATAAAACAGTAAAAGGTTCTGTATTTTGACAGAAAAATTCATGCATTCTGATTCTTTTATTTGTTAGAATTATTAGCGCCACCTCTTTGTTAACAGCAGCATTTTGTGGGGTCATTCGAACCCGTGTTAATAATTATATAATATAGTCTGGACAGTGGACACTAATGTTCTTCTACAATATTCACTTTTCTCATGACAGTAAAATATGTCATTCTAAGCCAATTCACTGCAGTAAACATTTTCTAAATCATTAGAAAATGAAGTTAACGAGTCACACATGTAAAAAAGAAAGAAGAAAAAATACCGTCAAATACCGTGACACTGATTTAATATTGAAAATTATTCATATTAAAATCAATTTTTGGTTATACTGCCCAGCCCTAAATCATAGTGTGTTTATGAAGCGGCTTTAAAACGTGTCCACAGGTGCTTGGTGGATTAAACAATCCAAACACATGATGAAGAAGAGGAAGAAATCTCAACAGCAGAAGATATTTTGGGAACTTTGATAAGATAATTCTAAAATACAAATGGTGTGACCTTCAGCTCTATTTATAGGACTCAAAGTCTTAAGTTTAAGTGTCTTGTCATAATCACCAGCTGTTCGCAGTCAGATGTTTTCTTGGTTTGTATCTTCATCAGCTGGGTGTAAACCTGAGAAAGAGCAGTTTGTGATGAAATCAGAGTCGGAAGTGATTCGTGGAATGGTTTTCAGCTTGAGGAAAAAAGACTGTCAGGCGCGTGAAAACACTCAGCTAAGGTGTAAAGATTAATTTAGAATAGACTCATTATAGAGTCTGTTGTTTCTGTTAATAGAAAGGAGTCACACGTTTAACATTGTCTTCACATCGGCTGTGGTTTGCCAACACCAGCGTACTACCAAGTATCACTTTATTCTGACTCCAGAGTGTGTGGTGTTAATTAGTGAGAATCTTTTTTTTTTTGCTCCTGTGATCTGGAGTTTAAATGTGTCCTGATAGGTCCTGAAATAAACCTTTGGGATGAATCTAAAAACACACGGAACAACAAGATTAATCAAGGCCAAAAACCCAAATTCTGAATCTATGTAAATGAAAACATTGACGTATAAAACTTGGGTTTTTATTCTGAAACACTAAAAAGAGCTGTGAGGTGTTACTGATAAAGACTCAGCTTCCCATAAGCCCTTGCTCCCCACTGATGGGAGACGTGTTGGTTTTGAATTCTTTTTAAAAAAGGAGATTTTGTGTTATTTTTCACCCTCCATTTCTTCATTTAAGTCAGATTTTTTACTGGATACCACACAAAGAGATAATGTTTTTATTTATAAACTGGAACCTAGAGCTTTATTTAGTTAGAAACGCAACAACAACCAAACTTTTGAACTCAGTTTGTGTCATAGTTCAGTGTCCGGCTACATTTACAGACTGTTGCAGCATAACTGATGCATGCAAGTTGGAATAAACATTTTCACAAACCTCTTAGCCTGTATTTTTAGCCTTTAGCTCATGTTTTTGCTTTTAGCCTGTTTTTTTTAAGCCTTTAGCTCCTGTTTTAGCCTGTAACTCTTGTTTGAGCCTTTAACCTGTATTTTAGGCCTCTTGCTTTTGGTTGAGCCTTTGGATTGTTTTTTTAGCCTTTAGCCCATGTTTCAGCCTCTAGGTTGTATCTTAGCCTTTAGCCAGTGATTTGGCCTGTAACTCTTGTCTGAGCCTTTAACCTGTATTTTTAGCCTTCAGCTTTTGGTTAAGCCTTTGGCTTGTTTTTAGCCTTTAGCCCATGTTTCAGCCTTTAGCCTTGACTTTAGCCTCCAGCTTGTGTTTTGGCTTATAGCACATCTTTGAGCTTTACCTAGTTTTTTAGCCTTTAGCTTGTGTTTTAGCCTTTAGTTTATTATTTGTTTTTTCACCTTTGGCTCGTGTTTTCGCTTGAAGCCTGTTTTCTTTTTAGCTTTTAGTTCCTTTTTTAGCCAAAAGCCTGTGTTTTAGCCTTTAACTCATGTTTGAGCCTTTAGCTTGTATTTTTAGCCTTCAGCTTTTGTTAAAACCTTTGGCTTTTTTTTGTTTTTTAGCTTTTAGCTCACGTTCTAGCCTTTAGCCTTGACTTTAGCCTCCAGCTTGTGTTTTGGCCTATAGCACATCTTTGAGCTTTTACCTAGTTTTTTGCCTTTAGCTTGTGTTTTAGCCTTTAGTTTATGATTTGACCTTTGGCTTGTGTTTTAACCTTTAGTCAGTGTTTTAACCTTTAGCTTGTGCTCCATCACTCTCCTGTTTATCTTTATTCTGCTCTTCTGTCTCTTTTCTGTCTGACAGTCCAGCTCCTGTTTTCACCATTACTACTAAATAAATCACAGAAATCATTTTCAGTAGAGAAAAACACAGACCTCTCTTGGTGATAAACTTTGTCATTTAGTGTGGTGTCGTTCTAGACACTTCAACTTATCGTAAATCAATCTGGTCCAGTCCAACCTTATCAAGAAGCTGAGAAATAGCATAGTATTTCAGTGCTGATAATCTCATTTTAAATTGTGGATTACATTCAGGTAGATATCTTAATTTGAAAATCTTTCATGATCACTAACAAACTCCTCACAGTCTCTTTGAGAGTTGGAGCCAGGATGTAAAAAAAAAAGACAGAAACATTGAACTTATACTGAATCCATGAATCCCTCCCTCACACAAACTCCAGTCTGACTTTAAACAGGTGAAGACAAACCAGTCACAGCACAGAGACAGTAAGTCAAGCGAAGAATGACAAATCATGGGTTAAATATTAGTTTGATTGGGATTTTTCAGGCTTTTTTCTCAATACTAGTCAGTCAATTCATCTCCGACTGGCTCAGTGTGACACACACTGAGAGCTGTCCACTAAAGGAGTGTTTGAACAGGAATATTTCCCCCAATTACCAGGCTCCTCTGGTGAATCATCAGCGATATTGTGTGAAATCGACTGAGGCGTCTGTGTGAGAGGAAGGCCATTAAGGGAGAAAGGAGCCCATTATGATGAGGAGAGGAGCCGAGGACGAGAGAGCGAGAAGAGGGACGGCTATAGACTCTGTGTGTGTGTGTGTGCGCGCCTGTGTGTGTGTGTGTGTCGCCTCCTCTATCATCGGTTTCCTCAGAAACAGACACAAGCAGATGATGGAAGTATTTAGTTGAAAGGTTCTTGTTTAAGAAAGAAAGAAACCTCCTTACATCAAGCAACAAAATGTCACATATGACGAAGAGTCTATCACCCCCAGGACCCGTTTAATGCCAAAGAACACTCAGAAATATGCACTCGCTGGGAGAAATGTCAAAAAATTAAACACAGCTGTTGAGTCTTTATAAAGGTTCTTTATAATTAACAGTTTTTATGCAAAAGTTTTACATGAAAAAGTTGCTTTTGAGTCATGAGTCAGAGCTTATTCTACAGAACTCAAAACTCCAGTGGAGATCTTTTAGGTTTGGTGCCCCCCTGTGGCCAAAGTAAGTCAATTTATTTCTGATTAATAAGAAGAATTGCAAAATAAATGAGTAGATTTTTTTCCATGTAGCTGTTTTAAAAGCTTTGGTTTAGCTTAAGTGAGGCTGGTATCTGACAAAGAACTTTTTTGGAGCCTGGACGTTTCTTTGTTTACGTTTTTCACAACAAAGATTTAGTGTGAGTAATGTGCTGTTTCTCAAAGTAAATTTAATTCTTCTATCTTATGTTCATTGTATTGTATAGTCCACTAAATACAAGTCTCCTTAAAGTCTCTAAAACAGAAAAATAATTAAATAAATAATGACCTTGCAGGCTGTAAGTGCCAAAACAAACATGGACACTTACTGTTTTTAAGCACTTGAGCTCTGCGCTACATGCTCTACTTTACTTGGGTTCAGCCAAAATTCCCAGCATGCTTTGAACCTCCCTGAAGCTGACTGAATTCTGAGTATGAGTTATATAAATAAAATGTGACATGATTTGACTGAAGTTGACCCGACTTGACAGTGTGATCTTATAAAAATAGACATGTTGTTTTCTGTCAGGCAGTGGAAATATTCAGGATTTCATACAAAAATATCATAAAAACGTGTCATAAAATTACCCGATGGCTTATATAAACATGCTAATATGCTCCCAGGTGATGTTTACCTGGAATCTGAACACATGGAAAGTTGAGGTTTTCGGTTGGTTTCAACTGGTTTAATTATCAAGGCTCAGTAACCAATCAGATGGTCAAACCCCTTTGTTTTCTGTTAAGTTTTCATCCCAGGACAGCTTGTGATAGCCAACTAGTGCTCTCAGCAAACAGTTGTCAATCACTCAAACATGGAGCCAATCACTTAAGCGTTCAAACAAAGTCAGCTGCTGCATGTAACATCATGCATATAATTATATATAATGATAATAATAATAATACATTTTATTTATAGAGCGCTTTTCTAGATACTCAAAGACGCTTTACAGAAATTAAAAACATCAATTAAAACAACACAGTAATGATAACAAAAATAATAACCTATAACAATGAAAACAAGACAAAACAAAACCCTGGGATACATTTAAATGCAGTTAGACATTAAAAACACTTTTAAAAAGATGTGTTTTGAGGAGGGTTTTGAATGTGGATGGGTTTGGACAGGCTCGGATGTGTTGTGGTAAGGTGTTCCAGAGGGTGGGGGCAGCGACAGAGAAGGCTCTGTCCCCCCAGGTTCTATCTAAGTTGATGTATATTATTCATATTTCTTCAGTAGCAGTCGCATTAGTCAAATAAAAGTTTCAAAAGTGTATCCTGTATCAATAAGAGAGTGAAAACCATGAAGCACAAATTGGATTTTTTTGGTCACCTGAGACTTAAAACTCTCTAACTCCTACAAAGTTTTACTTAGAAAGCTCAAATTTCACTCAGATTGGTTTCAACTAGTTTAATTATCAAGGCTCGGTAACCAATCAGATGGTCAAACCTCATTGTTTTCTGTTGAGTTTTCATCCCAGGACAGCTTGTGATAGCCAACAAGTGCCCTCAGCAAACAGTTATGTCAATCACTTAAGCATGGAGCCATTCACTTGGATATAACATTATGCATACTAATTATATAGCTGAGTTGATTTATATTACTTATATTTCTTCAGTAGCAGTAGAAGTAAAAGTGTCAGAAGTGTATCCTGTATCAATGAGAGTGTTAAGCACAATTTGGATTTATTTTGGTCACCTGAGACTAAAAACTCTCTAACTCCTACAAAGTTTTACTTAGAAAGCTCGAATTTCACTCAGATGTAGACGACAAAAAATAAAGGTGATGTGATAAATTTCTTGTATCTGGCATGAAGCATCTTCAAGTTATTGATCTTCAGAACTGGTCACAAAAATGACATTTTCTGAAACTAGAGGTTTGTATCTTTCACATCGAATGAATTTCGACCTTATGGTTCAATGAGGAAGTAAAAACCTTAGCACACAACACAAATAGCATGAGCCTTGGTCTTAACACAGGGTTCATGTATTTAAAACTAAGGCCTTAAAAAGTATTAAAGTCATTAAAATGTTTTAATCTATTGGTTTTATTTCTTTTGTGGGACTTTTTGCTAAGGATATTCAGACTGTCTCACAAGCTGCTGATATAATTTACCTGCACCTTAGCTTGGCAGCCTATGACTACACTGCAAAAACTGAAATCTAAGCAAGTCATTGTTTTATTTTTAGTAGAATGTGTCGTACTATTCTTGATTTGAGCCACATTTACTAGACAAGGTCATAAAAATGTCTTATTTCAAGTTTTGTAAAGACAAAAATGAGGTGTAAATTGCTTGTAACAAGTAAAAAAAAAAATCTGCCAATGGGATAAGATAAAAGATTCTTGTTTTAAGACATCTTTCTAATTTCAAGAAACTTCCCTGGCGAATTCGTCTTATCCCATTGGCAGATTTTTTTTGACTTGTTACAAGCAATTTACACCTCATTTTTGTCTTAGAAAAATTGAAATAAGACATTTTTATGACCTGGTCTGGTGAATGTGGCTCAAATTAAGAACAATAAGACAATTTTTACAACAAATAAGACATAATGACTTGCTTAGATTTCTGTTTTTGCAGTGTATAGTCCACTGTTTGGACTTTTACATATAGAAATTAATCAATAAGAAAACTTTATGTTCAATAAACAGTCAAAAAGTAAACTTGAATGAGTCTCATTAAGTGACACAGGCTATGATTTGGTTGTAATGAAGCAGGACCCACAAACCATCGACCATCTTCATCTGTTTTTGGTCTTAAATCTCATTCAAAGTGGCATCAAAAAGGTATTAAAAAGTTAAATTTGACTTGCCAAAACCTGCAGGTGCCTTGTTACAGCGCGCTCATTCTAAAACTAATTTGCTTGTTTTTACTCAGATTCCAAACTTGAATAACTTTGAACAAATCATGTTGCAGGCTGCAGGCAAACTTCAGTAAAAACCAGTTTAAAGTTTTGGTATTAAAGTCCTTGGCAACACTTACACAAAATTTTCCATTTGAGTGCCTATAATGTTGCTAAAAATGAAACATGGATGAGCGAAACGTTTCGTTAAGACATCCTTGTTTCCCTGAGGACTCATCTTATTTTATGGTGATGATCCTCAGACTTGAGTTTCTTACTGCTGGCATCTTTAACGCCCCTCTGAGCCAAGTCCTCCGAGCCTCCAGTCCAACAGCATCTGCTGTCTCTTATTCCTGTTTGTTTTGTCTTCCTTGCTGATCAACTCCTTTCAGAGAAGATAAATAATGAGTGGGCTTTTTTTTTTTTTTTTTTTTAACTGGATGTTGGCTGAATTTAAATGTGCAGAGACGTGGTGACTAAACAGGAGAAGTTCTGAGACTTAAGAAACTTCTGAGCGCTGTCAAGGTTGGAAATAAACTACTGTTTCCCCTGTTGTTATGGATGTGTTGACAGAAAAAAGTATTAACACAATTCTGTACACAGTATATGTATGTCGACACTTGTAGACTGAATAAATGAAGTTTGGAGAAGCTCAGTCCTGTAGGGGTCATGTTTGGTTTCAGTCTTTGTGTTTCTGAGTCGCTTGTTTTGTTTTCTTTAACCCCTTAGTTCCCACCCAATCCTTGTCTATTTACCATTCTTTGTTTTAAAGCTTATAACTGTAGAACTATAAGGTCAAATTCATCAGTGACACCTCATTTAAAAGATTTAAGTCTCTAGTTTCAGAAAATGTCATGTTTTTATATGTGGTTAAAGTCCATATCAGGGTAAATGCAGCTGAAACACCTTTTTCCTATTCATTTTTTTATAACAAATTACATCAGGATGCTTCATGTCAGACATAAAACATCCACCACATCACTTCTACACCTTCTCATCTACATCTGGGTGAAATTTGAGCTTTTTAGGTAAAACCTTGTAGGAGTTACAGAGTTTTTAGTCTCAGGTCACCAAACAAGCAAATGTATTCTTGTTTTTCACGCACTATTCTGACGACTTGGGGCGAACAAAACCAGCTGTACCAGTGCTCAGTGTCTTCTTTGTAGTCAACTTTGTTCTCTCTGTGAAAAGGTTCGCTAAAAATTGGGAAATAATAGACAGCCAATAAGCGAGGCCGTTAGGTGGGATTTACACACTCCACGGACTGCTACTCTTCTGTGAAGCCGAGAGCAGCTGTTGTATACATCAGGCTCTCCTGGCATCAAATCTCCGTGTATCGAGATGGAGTCACTTCTGTCTTGTAGCCAGAAATCTAAGAAAACAAACATACCAAGTTTTGTCAGATTGACATTGAGGAGGAAATGCTCTAAGACTGTGAAGCTGCTGTTATTGATGAGAACGGACACAACAGACAGACAAACAACGGACTTTACAGGAGAAATTTCACCACTTGGAATAATTTGATGAAACAACACTTTTGATATGTTTGAACTCTGGATTCCTCTGGTGGAATGGAGAGTGAATATTCAGGGTACGGGCGTCAGGATGGGACGTAATGACCCCAAACAGGTAGGACGTCCAAGTTGTTGTGAGTGATTCTTTCACTAATTACGTTTTGTTGCTGAAGAAAACTGTAAAACATACTTAGCGGCTGAAATGTGAAGAATCTAAACTCTCTAACACCCTGTAGCATTACTATGTTTGACAATGGCGTTACAATGGCACGCCAGCGCGACAGTGGGAACTAAGGGGTTAATAGCCACATTCTGTCATGATGAGCAGGAACTTTGAGCCAACTGATTGTTGTGTTTACATTGTTGTTGGAGCCCGTGTTCAACTCCAACTGTTTCCGCTCATTATCTCATTTTTAGCACTCATGGTCGACCGAGTGCACATTTCCATGTCATTGAATGTTTTTTTTATTTATTTGGGGGAGGGGGTCGTGTGCTCTCAACTCCCACTCTGTTTCCTGTTTGGTGAACACAGCTCTGAGGAAAATGAGACTTTATGTCGGCCTGAGGGCTCAAATCTCCTCCAGTAACCACCGACCACAACAGAAATGCCGTTTCTCCTGGCGCTTGAGCAGTCAGCGCAGCATCGGTCCAACAAGCGAAGGTTCAGATCGCTTCATTACACGGCTCTCGTCTGTGCGCCGCCTCATCTCACATACACATCATTTATTTAAGATAATACAGCCAGGGTCAGATTTATTTCTGCGTGAATGTGTGTGGGTGGGAAGCTTCATCAGAGGAGCAGAGTTTAAAAAAACACTTTTAGTTTCCAGCATTGTCCGCCACAGATTGTCTAACAGTCTGTTCTGTTGGCTGCTGATCAATAAAAGATATCAGAGACAATTTCAGGTTCCTCTTGAGTCAAGTTTATCACAGAACTCACTTCAAGAGAAAAACATATCATTAAAGGATGGTTTTCAAGTTTTGAGAGAAAGTTCTCAGTTACCTACCTTAATTCCCTCTGTTCCAACCACTCCTCCTTTTCTCAAGGCTAATTTTAAAATAATTTCTTTTTTTGGAGGTTTTATTTTACAGTCTCTATTTGAGGAAGCCAACTGGCAACGCATAATCTTGTTTTTAGAAAACAATTCAACTGAGCTAGAATAAAAGGAACAAATTTGTTGAATATCATGATGTAGATTTTTCTCTGCAACACTATTTAAAGAATATTGGTTTGAAGAGCTTTTAAAATAAGGTCATCTTTATTGAAAAAGAATCAAAAGAATCAAAAGAAACTATACTTGCTGACGCACTTTGAGATCATATTTCTTTGCCTGCTATTTTCCAAAACCAAACTTTGTCGAAAGCTTGTGGCTGCTTAGCTGACAGTTTCAGTGGATTTGACTGGACTGGATTGATCTTGGTTGTATTTGGTTAAACCTGATTGGATTTAGTGAATTGGACTGGACTGCATAAATTCATTTTAGCAAGCAGAAAAGAGTGTGAAGCAGCTTCTGGATTCTGTGGCAGAAAAAGTCTCTGCAAAGTAAAATATTAGAGTCTGTGTCCACACATGCAGCTCACCCTGAAAACTTAAGACTCAATAATCTGTGATGAATATGACAAACAGTGGCCAGCATAGGTAACTGTTTATCCTCTAAATCAGCGATTCCCAACCTGTGGTCCGTGGCCCCCTGGTGGGCCGCAAAGGTATAGCAAGTGGGCCGCAAAATCATTTCCAAACAAGAATTTTTTGGGAGTGTAATTATATAAAGATACAAGGTACAAACAGAAAAAATTAAGATACAAATACAAATAATAACATTCAAAATGTTTATCTCGGTTAAGTTTTAAAGGAAATTAAAACAGTTCTGATTTTATTATATGAAAAATGTCCCCTAAGAAGGCATGTTATTCCTTTATAGATAGCATGACCTGAAAAATAACAACAACCTGAAATGTCATTGAAAAAAATGTAATAAATCCCAAATTTTCAAAAATTTTCAAAACTGTAACCGGGATGCTGAGCCTGAAATGTAACGAAAAAGCATAAAGTAAAACCCAAAATATAATAATTGCACTAGAATGTAACAAGTTTTGCCAATTTGGGCAAAAAGTTACTACGTTTTTGGCTTAACATCTGTTTCATTATCTACCAGATATCACATTTTGGGTTTTATTACATTTTTTTAAATTAAATTTTGGGTCATTGTTACAAATGAGGTTCTAAAAAAAGTATATAGCGGTATGTATTGGGTTGGAGGTGGGCCTCAAACATTTTTGAGCTTTAAAAGTGGGCCCTAATTTAGAAAAGGTTGGGAACCACTGCTCTAAATATCACAGATGTCCTTGGTAAAACTCAGAGTTCAGTTCATTGACAAAACTTTGGATCCACTTTGGAAAACTTTTCACAGATTTTGTCTCTGAGGTTCGAAAGTTTTGGTCCACAATGTGAAAGTGTTGGAAAGAAAAAAACAGTACAATGAGGAGCTTTGAAGTTCGTTTTTGACTTTCGAAACAGAAGTTATTGATCTTCATCCATGGATGGAGTTAACCCAGTTCTCAAGGAACCATAGATGTTCAAATATTGACTCCTCTGACCACTCACAGAGCTTTTTTTTCCTGCTTTAATGATGGGATTTACGAGGTGGTAGCGTCAAAGATTTATTTGGATCCTGTTTTCAAACCAACAAGGACGAAATGCCCTGAGTGTGAATGGTGCTGTGGAGTAAAGAAGAACAGTGGAAGGCTGGATTTTTAAAATGGGACATGGGGAAGTTAAAAACAAACTTGTCTGTGCTTTCTGGTGGAAAGAATATCAAACTACCCACAATGATTTCCCTCGCCTGAACCAAAGAGCACTTCCGCCAATGTCAGACCACATTACTGCACTTTTATGAAATATGATACCGGGCTCATTAAGCTTGAGGGAAAATGAGCAGCTCAGCTACGTGACAATAATGAGTGAGGTCGTCTCGTATCTTCATTGAACTGAGCTGCTTTGAAATCTGTCTGATGTGGTTATTCAGACCGAGCTCCCAGGAGACTGTAATGGAGACTAAATGACCTGCGTGACATTTCTTACAAAAGATTGGAAGAAATGGATTCAGATGCTGATAAATCTGTGTTAGAGCGTAATAAATGACACCACGACTTCTTCCAGACGTTCCTCATTAATTCATTCATGGCTCAGCGTTAAATGAAGATGTGTATTAAAGCAGAGATGACGCTGACTCCATCGGTCACGTCCCTTGTCCCCCATCGCGTTGATTTTCCAGCACAAAATTCCCCGCTGTGCAACTTAAGCTCTGTCTGTCTGGCTCTCAAAGCTCATCTCCTGCTTCAGTTTCTCCTTCTTCTTCTTCGTAGCGAGGGCACAACTTTTCTGGCTCCCTCATGGAGCCTCAGCTTGACGAGAAGCCGTGGAAGCCCGGAGCGATCTCTTGAATTTTAAGGAATCCCTTTTGTCTGCGCAGCTGAGCAGCACTAATACTGCGAGACAGCGGCAGCGGCGTGTTGGCTGTCGGGCAGTGGGCGGACGGTGGAGTGTTTAGTTTTCAGACAGATCAAGTACTTACAGAGGCTGCCACAGGCTGCTCTGCTCTGTTTCTCTACAGGGACTTCTTTTCTGTCAGAACCATGAAACCAGTAAATCCTACAGTCCCTGAACGCCCCTTTGGCACATGCTTATGGTGCTAATGTATCCATTATATAGCGTTTGGCCCTGGTTGAACAGTCTGACCGGTCACTGAGCTCAAAAAGGCGGTCACAGATATCGCTTTTTGTCCTGCTGACGGTTTCTATAACAGCTGTTGTCCTTATGATTAATCCAGGAGGTGATTTTCTCTTAGTTTGCCACCTTTTTATTTCCCAAACCACAGAAATAATCTCAGGTAATACGCTCTAATGAGACCCTCAATTACTCCCGCCTCATTTTGAGGCTGGGTGAAATGTCTCTCTCGATAATTCACACATAATGTGATAATTCTCCTCGCGAAAGGTTCAATGACGTTCCCTCATGTCATTGATATCAAAGACTTCTGGGTCCAGTCACCTGCTGTGTTGAATTATAAACGAGTGCTCTCTGAAATGCTTCTCAAACTACTTTTATAGAAAAAAGGTGACAAGAAAATCCTGACTCATGGTGTGTAAGTCAAAGCTCCTGGAACAAAACTTATGTTATCAAAGAAAGCCAGGCCTTTTTTCAGCTTTTAAGGTGAAATATGATCCATTTTAACCAGAAACAGTTGTTTAGCCAATGATATGTAATGAAAGCTAAAAATTACAGTAATAAAAGACAGGAATTGTAGCCTTTCCTTTCTTTCCTGAGCTTCAAACTCGTCTCCCTCAGCGAATCATCAGTGAAATCTGCTCTTTACATGAACAAACTCATAGAAAGTTGGTCGCCAGTTTTTCTGCTTACACTTAAACATGACCCACCGTCCCATCTGAAATAAATGGGGAAAAGCTGCTCAGGTTTTTTTACCTCTATTTGTTGGCTCTTAAAAACACCAAGACCAGAAAACGTTAATGCTCGAAAAGTCAGTGAAAATTCTTTTAAAGGCTAATGCAAGTTAACTTTTGTGTTAAACTTCACACACGACTTCTTTGGTTTGGTTTGGTGTTTGGTTTGTGGCGTGAATCCTTGTGGTGGTCCTGTTTTCCACCTCTCTCTTCATCTGTTGGCTTTTCTTTTTGTTATGCCTTGTCATATTTCACCATTACAAAGAAAACATTTCCTGCTGTGTCCTTTTTCCCGTCTCAAGTCACTCTTCAGTGCTTGGTGTTGTGATGGAGAGAACTAGATGGAGAAAAGGGAACTATTTTTCCCAATTCATACTTGGTCACTAAAATGGAGCTGAAATGTGTTTTCTGTTAACTCCAATTCCAATAAAACAGTGGTCCCCAACCTTTTCCAACTCAGGGCCCACTTTTAAGTCTCAAAAATGTTTGCGGCCCATCTCTGACCCAATAAGTACAGAGTGTGACAAATTGTTACATTGTGGGTCAGTTATTATATTTTGGGTTTTACTACATTCTTTTTGTGACTTTCAGGCCCAGCAACTTTGTTACATTGTTGACCAGTCATTACATTTTCGGTTTTATCACTTTTTCTTTTTTTTTGTAGTACATTTCAGGTTGTTGTTGCATTTTGGGTCATGTTACAAACTGGGCTCTCACATGCTTTCTTAAAGGTTTTTTTTCTATTTGACTATTTGGACAGTTTTAATTTGTTTTAAAACCTATCTGGGTTTTAACATAATTCATTATTCTGTATATTTGTATCTTTATATTATCACCCCTTCACTAAAATCATGCTATTTTGGAAATGATTTGGCGGCCCACTAATAAGACCCTGGCGGCCCACCTTGGGGCCGCGGACCACAGGTTGGGAATCAGTGCAATAAAACATTTCTAACTCTAAAAAAACCCAACTCTAAATGGCAGAGGCCATGATGCTCAGTTAAATACTTGACCAACTGTTTGGGTTCATTAACACTTTCCTTGTGATTAAATGTCTGATTCATGACTTTTATGGAACATTAGTCATTATGGTAATGAAAACTCATGATGTGGAACAAGGCTCTACAAATGCAATCAACCAGTAAACACTCAAAATGTGAACTTGTAGTCATCTTTTGTCTTCTTTTCTTCGAACATATGGGCAAAAAAACCAACATTATCTGAAACACACTTATCTAAACAGGAATTTTAATGCAGCTCTAAGGTGACGAAAACTGTCTGGGCACTCAGCTTTTCTGAAATACAAATTGAAACCCTCATATGTGATAATAACCTGTTGAATTATACAGTTTTAAGTAAACTCAGATGTATTTTTATTCATTTACATGAGTGTTTATTATGCTAAATGTAGAAAAACTGCAACACTTCCCCCTGGATGAATTAAGGTTCAATCAATTTATTATGCAAAAATCAGCTAAAAAACATTTTAGATACAGTTTAGATACATAATAGTAAACTGGACTTCGTTATAAGTATTGTGTTCTGTCAAATGAAAGTGAATTATTGCGATTTTTTTGAACATTTGTCATCAAAAACTTCATGGGCATCGCCTGGGTTTGCTTCATTAGAATAACAATTTTATCCTCCATTACATGCACAGTTTATTGACAAATCAGTGATTTTAACCAAAAGAGAAGTTTGCAGGACTTTCCAAGAAGGAGATGTAGAGTGAAAACTGTCCTACAAGCTGCTGATGTAAATCACTGTTTGCACCATTGACTGTATATAGAATGGACAGCGTGGTTCCGCCTGTCACCGTTCTACGATTTTGAAGCCAAAAACCCCGTTTCTCTAGCCGCCATTGTGCAGCCAGAGTCTGCGCAGTAGAGAATTTCCGGTGGAGCCAAGTAAAAAAGAGAAATAAAAATATTTATTTCTTCTTCTTCAGAAGGTTTAGTCTCCTTTTGGCTCTTTCCCGAAGTTTCTTATATCCCCGATAAAAACTACTCACGATCGGCAGCTGTCAACTATCGTAAAACGAAACTTATATCACGGTTTTTAACGTCCAATAACTAATGAGAAACTAACTTCTCAGAAAAAAAACACCAGAACACCATGCAGCCAGATGACATCGTCATACTACCTTAGCGTAAGGATGAGAGAAACGTTTCTACGAGGTATCGTAATTTTTTAAAGTTTTCCCGGCTCATATCTGGAATACATGGGGAGGCGGGGCTTATGACCTATACTGCAGCCAGACACCAGGGGGCGGGGCTTATGACCTATACTGCAGCCAGACACCAGGGGGCGGGGCTTATGACCTATACTGCAGCCAGACACCAGGGGGCGGGGCATCTGCTGGAGGCTTCAGTTTGAGCCGAACGTTTTTACGTCCACTCATTATACAGTCTATGATTTGCACTTTTACATACAGAAATTAACCAATGAGCAACTTTATGTTCAATAAACAGTCAAAAAGTAAACTTGAATGAGTCTCATTAAGTGACACACGCTATGATTTGGTTGTAATGCAGCAGGATCCTCAAACTATCCACCATATTTATGTGTTTTTGGTCTTAACTTTCATTCAAAGTGGCATCAAAAAGGTCTTAAAAAGTTTTAAATTTGACTTGCCAAAACCTGCAGGGACCCTGATCAAATGAGCGTTTTTCTTGTGATACTAACTCTGATGATAGCTACTGTGTCTCTGGCTGTTCTTTCACAAATCATGATACAACTGAAATAGTCAAACAAAATTCGGTAACTCTAAAGTTGTAGCAGCAGTTTTGACCTGAAAACCCCGTCATTAAGAAACTGTCATCTTTACGTCCTCAGAGCAGGTGAGCCATGATCTAAAGTTAGTGCCTCTGCTCTTAGTGGAAATTATCTCATTATAATCACACCTGCCCTCCGCCGAGGATTTAATATGTGAATACAGACGGGAAACTCGACCGAGCTGGCGCCACATGGCACCGCCTGTATCCACCCCACCGTCTGTCCTTGGT
>RPOG01004408.1:0-45236 GCA_008086565.1 Thalassoma bifasciatum | reverse complement strand
TTCTTTTTTTCTTTCCTTCAAATGAAAAATTGCAGCCAGTGGTGCACACTCAACTCATTCAACACTTAAGACAGAGCAAGTTAAGAGGAGCCGCTGCACCCATCACTGTCTGCGTGCCTCTAAGACAGTGTAGACTATTCCGCTTTTTGCAGATAAACCTCAGTTTCCATTCCGCCCAGTAACAGCTTAATTATAACTCAGCAGATTTACACTGATAGATAAAAGATGAATGTTTTCTTCCTGCACATTCTGAAACTGAATGCATTTAAATGAGTTAGTTAAGGAATGTGGAGCCGTGTGAATAAATGAAAAAAAATAATAGAGCAGAAGATTATGGTGTAAGACTTGAAAGCATCCTAAGAAAGGAAAACTAAACATGGTAGTACAGGTTAACACGTGCTGGAAACATACAGATCTACTATATATACACATGCACATGGGTCTCGTGTACACTTGTCTGTAGAGGAGAAGCTATTATGTATTCACAAGAGATGAATTATGTAGAGTAAAGAATAGTTTTACAGGACTGGTTACATCTGCTCCACAATCTACCCTCAGCAAAGGTGTTCAGGGAGACAAGTCACGCAATAGGTGAAGTTTTCTAAGTCTGTTCCATTCAGTCATGTAAAAGAAAACTCTCCAACTTCCCTTTTTTTTAGAAAAGAAAGATTAATAAAAGTATGTCATCAATCTAAACTTCCCCTAATGAAATCACTGTCAGTCACCCTCAGTTTTGACTCTCAAAAGGGTCATGTCATGTTTTGACCTCGGTGCATTCTGGTCTTAGACAAGTCTTGGTCTTGGATAGTGTGGTCTTGAGCACAACACTAAGAAACAGAGAAAGGCTGTTTTCAAATGTGCATACTATAATAGCAGTACGTACTGATTTGCCCAAAATGCAGTATGCAGTATGCGAAAAAATTTGAAAGTTGCAGTATGCCAAAACTACCCGCATGACCTGCTGATCCGGGAAAATTTCTCAGTATGCATCGGACGAGTCTACCAAAGCGCCTGGTCGCAGGTCTGAATTGAAAATAGCAGAAACCAGAGAAAGTTTGGGCGAAGCAGCAGAACAAATCAAGTGTAAAACCCTAAAACATATTTTAAGTGGGGTACTTACATTGTATACATTTTCTTATTAATATATTTGAAATCATACGTGCATTATCAGAAGCAGTTTTTCCATCATCTCTAATCATAAAGTCAATCCACTCCAGATTATTTTGAATGAATAACACATGCTGTAATATTAAAAATCAAATAAGATGAACTTTGCTGCAATATACGTCCACATTTAAACACAGATGTCCTCTGCAGTTATTACAAAAGATCAGAGGTCTCCTGGTAAAACTAATGCAGTTTAAAACGCAGGGACCTATAATTATTTGTAATAACTGCAGAGCATGTCTGTGTTTTAATCCTGTTCTGTACCGTAAATTTTAGACTATTTAAACCTGAAAATTCCAACTCTTTCCTCCAACATTTGGAGGTTTCTATCATGAGAATTTATTGAGTCAATATTTAAGTTGCCCTGATATATAATAACTTAATAATAAATTATAATAAAGTCAAGAAAAAAATCCATCATTATATGTCATACCATATACTACAGTCAAACACAGTATGCAGTATGCAGTGTCTACAACATACTGCATTAGATTGTTGTATGTTGTAGGCAAATTCGAAAACAGCCCAAGTTCTGCTGAGTCATACACAGCTCACGACAAAGAATAGATGCTAGAAACAACTCATTCATTTATAATGTTGCTTATTCATCTCAATATGGAACGCAGAGGGGGGCAGATGAAGATCAGTGTTTATGTTGAAATCTATTCATACAGTATGTGCATGTTGCCTGTGTGTTGACTTGTTTGATAGCACTCCTGCATGTGTTTATATCATCTGACGTGGGCAACTATTTGCTTTTTCTGTGTGTGTGTGTGTGTGTGTGTGTGTGTGTGTGTGTGTGTGTACTTTAAATTGCTCTCTCTATGACTCCACCCCTGCTGTTTCTGCACTGAAATATGGGGAGAAACTGGTATCAATAACACCATGAGCCCCTGCAGGTTCGTTCCTCAGGTCCCATTATTTATGACAGTTACACTGTGACACGTCCACATTTCACTTCTATCCTGGATCAAGTTCAAGTTGCAAGAACTTTCAGGAATACAGTCTTGAAAGGGAGGTGTATGCACATGTACTTGTAGGGGAGAATATTTTCTTTTTTATACTTCTTGTTTTGAATAAGAAAAACACATACATGAGGAAGAAAAGTAGAATATTTGTATACATTCATAGTTATACATAGAAGGAATTACACTGCCTGGTCGAAAAAAAAAAAAAAAAAGCTGCCACCAAAAGATCACAGATCTTAAGCTTGGATAAGTAACCCCAGATCATAGCACTGCCCCCATAGGCTTGTACAGTAGGCACTAGGCATGATGGGCGCATCATGTTTCTTGTTTCTTTTGAGATAGACAAAATTGCTTGACATTGGAGTGGAGCAGGTTCAAACCTGATCAGGAACTTCTCTGTCCTTTTAAACCTTTTAAGGCCCTAGCACAAACTTCCAAAAAAGAAAAAAAGACAAAAAAAGAATAATGAGCTTAACCCCATTTTAACGCATTGAAAGACTTGGAAATTTGACAAGAAGAACACAAAAAGTATGAGATAATTGATAATAATCAGAAATGTGCATCCATATGGCACAACCCCAAAGTAAAGACAGGACATAAGACTTATACAGGAACAGAGAAAGGAAAAACACCACTGCAAACAACACGTGGTGTAAATGACCAACAAATGAGACTCAAAAATTAATAGAAAGCACCAAAATTAAAGATAGTTAATGAGAAGAGAAGAAAAGGGGAAAAAAGAACAAGAAAGGCAGAGCAAGTCTGTGAGGATTACATAGTTATTGTATTGTAAATTGTAAACATGTAAATTTCGATATACTAAATGCCACTTGTTTCGTGCCAACCTATCTTTTTTTCCTTTCTTTTTCTTTTAGGGTTTGCTTGTTAACTCATCTTATATCATGTTGACCAATTTCATATTATTATTATCATTATTTTTGTCTTTGTTGTTCATTCTATTTGAAAAGGGGGAAAAAGTGTTGATAAATATGACTTGCAAATAATAGAAAGCCAATATTTGGGGTCTTGGATGATTAGAATATTATATAAGATCAATAAAAAAGGATACTTTAAACAGACATGTCAGGCTTCTGAAAAGTTTTGCTACTCTCTGACCATTTTCCCAGTTTTCCCTAATTTCTAGCCCATTTTCGCCCATTTCTGTTGCTTTTGGCCATTTTTGCTACCTTAAACTTGTGTTTATTGCTGGTTTTTGCCTTTTTTTAAAAACGCATTTTACCACCTGAATTGTTTTTCTTCCAAATATAGTTTTATAACAGCTTGGCTCTTTGGTTGAGCAGGGTTGAGTTCAGGGTTGCAGAGCATAAAACATCTACTGCCAAAAAAAAAAAAAATGTCTGGTATTTTGACACATTTGAGGTTTTCGAAATAATGCACTGTCTGCGATTAGAATACAGCAGGAGACCATATTGCGATTTAGTCAGATTCGCAATTAATTGCTCAGCTCTAATTAGTCTATCATTTGTTTCCTGAAGAGTATCAATGAGAACAAATGAAGACATCTGCTTTATTTAAATAAATGATGCATGCCACTGACATGTTTATTATAAGGACATGATCACTGATGTTCCCTGTCAAAAGCTGCACAAATATAACTTGCTGCTCTTTTTTTTCCCGTGTTAGAAGAGCTCAGCTGGGTGCTATCCATCTTGATTACTGGCCACTCACCTCCTTTTGTGCCATCCCGAAACAATTAGAGTACAGTTAAAACGTCTCAGTCTGCTTTGCCATCATTTCTCCGACTTCCTTCCTCTTTTTCACACATCTGTCATGCTAAATTCTATTTATCCATTACCTGTGCCAGCTCCCTCACACTATTTCTGCTTCTCTCCTGAGTCACCTTCACTCCTCTTCCTCCTCCTGCTCCTCCTCCTTCTCTGCTGTGTTTTATGGCTAAAAGCTGTTATTCCGCTCGGCTGCAGCCCGACTCCTCGCTGTAATATTTCATTCATCAGAACAATTAAAGCGGAACATTGGTTTCTAGGGTGATAATTAGGGTTTGATGAGTGAACCTGAACGCCACCAGGACAAGACAGCTTGATTACTCTCATTTGCCCGTCTCTGTGCTGTTCCTGGGTTATTATCCATTGTCTTGTCGAGCAAAAAGAGGAAGAAAACTGCCATGAAATGAAGAGAAGTGAGACCTAGAGAGACGGATCAAAATAGAAGTATTGAAGTAGGAAGAGTCATGGGAGAGTTTGCTAGAGATGAGTGGCTTGTAATAGGAGCGGGTCTTTGGATAGTGATACACCACGTTAACTCTGTCTCGTGCTGCTTTTCACTAAAACACCCATGGCCTCTCTAACCCTGTGAACCACACAAGGGAACCTCCCCAACACTTCAGTCAAACACTTCAAAACCCACATTTCTTTCTTACAATGTTGTTGACTACTTTTATTTATAATTATACTAAAAGCCCTCTTGAGAGTTTTCATCGTGACACAGGTCCCCTTCAACTAAACACAAGCAAGAAAAGCATATTTTTGTATAACGTTTATACTCATGTAGGGGAGACCGGGGATGACGGTAACACTTTTTGTTTGAGCAAGTGTAACTCAATGGTTGTTTGTGTTTGAGATCTCAAATTTTGACAGGTGGTACACATACACTGCCTGGTCAAAACAAAAACAAAAAAAAAAGTTACAACCTGGATTTAACTGCGCAAATAGGTACAGGCCTCCTATTGGATAATTACTACATTAGTGATTATCTTTCAGCTCGCGACAAGTTATGTATATAATGAGTAACTTCACATTTCTTAAACAACCATGGAGAAAGATACATCCTGTAGTTGTGGAAAATTTGTTAGTGTATTTAAGAAGGGTCAAATCATTGGCATGCATCAAGCAGAAAAAAAATATTGAAGAAGATTGATGCAGAAAATTGGGCAATGAACTGTCCAACGCATTATTAAAAACTGGAAAGATGGTGAGGAACCCTTGTCTTGGGGGCATCAGAGTAAGAAGAGAGGCAGGTGAAGTGATGCACCCGTCATGCTGAGTGCCTACTGTACAAGCCTGTGGGCGCAGTGCGATGATCTGGGGTTGCTGCAGTTGCTCAGGTCTAGATGCAGCAACACTAAGTGTCCAAAGATTGAGGTCAGCTGACTACCTATTTATATACTGAATGACCAGGTTATTCCATCAACAGATTTTTTTTCTTCCCTAATGGCACGGGCATATTCCAAGATGACAATACCATGAGGCTCAAATAGTGAAAGAGTGGTTCAGGGAGCATGAGACATCTTTTTCACACATGGATTGGTCACCACAGAGTCCAGACCTTAACCCAATTGAGAATCTTTGGGATGTGCTGGAGAAGGCTTTGCGCAGTGGTCAGACTCTCATCATCAATGCAAGATCTTGGTGAAAAATGAATGCAACAATGGATGGAAACAAGGCCATAGTGAATATGTACAGTAATAATATCTAAAGGTGGTCCAAGAAAATTGTTAGTATGTGTGAATTTTTTTTTTTGTCGTCTATAAATGACAAATTCTTGGACTTCTACAACAACATCACAGATTATGTAATTAATATCAAATACAAAAACTATGTTGTTACAGCCTACTCCAGTACCAGGGTGAGTTGCAACACTACTTGAGGGTGGATGCAATGTTTCAATTGTTAAGCTTAAAAGAAGATCCACTCTAATAAATGTACAGAAACGCTTTGATGACTACTAAAAAGGAACCATAAACTTGTAAGACTACAAAATGATAAAAAGAAGATAAATAAAAAGTATAAATACAATTAAAATAGATACAATAAAGTATATGAAATAAATTAAAAATGTATAAACCAGTATGTTGTGTGTTTTGTAGCCTGAAACAAGCTAATGCGAAAAAGTGTTTGAACACTTGGAAACCTGTAAAACAATCCACAATAGACCTAATAACAGTGTAGTGCATAGCTGCACTAAGTACGTCATAATTAACTATCAACTTCGCGTAAAGCATAACATATATGTCTCATTAGAAAAGCAATTCTTGTAGATAGGTACAGCCCTCCCCATGCAACACAGCCTTTAAAAAGCTGACTGTTTTTTAGTATTTAGCTTCAAAGCTAGCACTAATTCAACATATTAGATTAACTGGAGAAACTATTACTTGAGCTCATAAGTGAAACAATCGTAGCTGCAACACAATGAACAATACGCAAAAAATATGTGATTTTTTTTCTTACTTTCTTACCTTGGTAACTAATCATTTATTCATGTATTTATTTATCTTTGCTCCAGAGCAGACCGTTTTCAGCTAAGATGCCCAATTTGTAAGGGGGCATTGAGGGGCCACTGTATTAATGACATCACCACCACTTGTTTCTGATTGGTCAAACTGAGCGTGCTACAACTATCCCTTTGTTACAACCATCCCCGCTCTCCCCTTTTGTAAAATAAAAATCTATCTGAGAAGTTAATCTGCAAGAGGCAGAAAAAAAATGCCAGTTGAGTTCCTTGAGTAAAGACACTATTTTTAAATTATTATAATTCACAGTTTCTATTTCTCACACACTACAAGCAATTAAGGCACTGCTTTTGCATTATAATATTTCTAACAAGGGTGTTTTTCCAGATTATTGAGGTGGTTGAAACTGATAAGACGCTTTTCTTGGACTCTTGCTTAGATATTAATTGTGTAACTCTAATGCAATGTTATTATGTCTAGGGTATTTGTTTGCACCCTTGGCTCGTCTCCATTCAATCACAGGGCTGACACACACAGACAGACAACCTTTCATATCTACACTCACACCTATAGGCAATTTATAATCACTAATGATTCTGATGAGCATTTTTTTTGGACTGCAGGAAGAGATGAGGGTACCAGGGAGGATGTAAAAACTCCAAACAGTAAGGCCCACTTTGCCTGAAACTGGATTCGTACCACTGACTTTCTTGCTGTGCAAAATAGTGCGCCGCCATGCACGCTGGAATGTCGATCAGCATCCAAGTGTTGATTTGAATATGATCAAAATTGTCATGGACACAGCGATGTGTCATTGTGATGGACAAATCAACTTGGACATTGCATGTGTCAAAGCTTTCTTTACTCTAACTGATTCCTTTTTGAAGCAAATAATTAAAACTACATTTAGTTCATATGGACGAATAGTCATTGCCTCATTTGCTTCAACATTCCTCTTTTGTTCTGCATCGCTTCAAATAACTTTTTGTCTTGATTTAAAAGCTGTAAAGGCTAAAACGTGTGTGTGTGGAGGAGTGTGTGAGGAAGCATGAAAGCATGAAAGCGTATGTGTGTCCGTCTGCATGTCAGAATTACCCCTCATTAATGAGCTGAGTAAATTCTCTCAGAACTATCAGCCAATCAATGCATCCGTTATTACTGATTCAAGGTCGTGACCGGGAGGGATCATCCAATGAAAGAGCCATTTAATCTCGACCTCTTGAATACCAATCAGGATTGTGTGTTTGTCAATAAAAGTGTGTGTTTTCTGGTGTGTTTTTATGCAAATGATTGATGCAAACACAGTGTTGTTGTGTGCATCTTTGTGCCTGTGGTGTTAAATAGCGTTCTCTAAAATGCTGAAGAAGTTAGCATTAACCTGACAGGCAAGCAGCTGTCAGCCCTTGTGTGTGTTTTTTTTCTTTTTTTACCTCCTGGATGTAAATGTCGTTGACCTTCTCTGGGAGCTGGTTCTCACGGTGCCGAGTGGCAGAATAAATAACCGTGTGATGTTTGAAGCCAGCACTGACCTCTCTTTGAGCACGCAAAACAGCTTTCCCACCAAGTGGAAGTAAATTGCTTGCAGAGCCTCTTCTCTCTCTTTCTCACTGTCCCTCTTTGTCTTTTTAGGCCAGCTGAGTGACATTTCACAGGGCCGTGGCACTTACATCTCAATAGTAATCACTTCAAACTTGTGATGCTCCATTTGCTTAACGATTAAGCACAAAAAGGGGGCTGGAAGAATTTTGCCGTTAATTCGATGCTTTAATGAGCCTGGTAATTACAGCTAAATGTTAATGAACAGGAGGTTCCGCGGCTCAGAGTTCAAACAGGGGTTTTGTGCTGAACCCTAAAGGGACGAGTAGTCTGTGTAACTGCTGTGCAGATAAAGCCAGACGTGTAAAATCATGTCTTAACTGTTCGCACCTGTGATATGAAATGACTGATTTCATAAATTGTTTTTAAGTAGAACAATAGCTACAAGGTATGAAACATTACTTTAAAAGTCTCTGTCTAGCTCAGAGCAGAAGTCAGAGCGTTTGCTTTATGGTTTTTTCAACACTGTTGAAAATCATTACAGACTTTAAAGTGTACCAAGAGAACTTGAACTAAATGAAAAGAAAAAATCTTTAACCTTAAATTGGCAAAAATGAGACTCTGGAGGACAAATGAAGAGTGGAAGTGGTGAGAAAAAGGTGGATTTAAAAAATGGTAAAAGTGGGGGGGAAGGAGGGGGGATGAGAGAAAAAATGGCCAATGTGGGGTGAGGATGCAGCCTATGTGTATGTGTGTGAATGTGTGTGAGTGTGTGTGTGTGTGTTGAGAAAGAGAAGGAAGTAGAAGTGGTGTTCCCCCTGCAGCAGTCTGTCGACTCTGCGTTCACGGTGGCTGAGCAGAGTGGAAGGCACAGCCGGCCCGCAGGGAGCACTTGGCACGCCATCAGCTCTGCACCGGGGCCTGCTCGCCGCCCAGCCAGCACAGCCCAAACACACAAGCCCTGGCGATCAAAACAACGCCAAACAAACACACGCCGGACACACTGACAACATGTGGGAGGGGTTTAGGCAGGGGGGGGGCAGTCACATTATAGAGGCAGTATGCTGTGTGTGCCGCTGGTGCCTCATCTTTCTCAGACATATTTAAAGGGAGAACTCAAAGGACACTGAACTGCAGAGCTGCTTTTAAACACACATTTAGAATCATGTGAATTTTACTTATTTAGAGCCAGTAAGAACCAATAACCACACTCATACAGAAAACTGTCATAGTCGTAGTACTTAAAAATTAGACGCCAGAACATGAAAAATAAATGAACAAATAAACATTTAGGTCATAAAACCATGACACAATAAGGTGTAGGATTATGGCTACAATCAAAAATAAATATAAAGATAACATTTTGAGAACAATTTATTCTTGAATTGGATGCATCATTATACAAAACCAAGCAATTTAGTTGTAACCTCATGTCACTATGACTTTATTTGAGCTCTAATTACTGTATATAAGGGGACTATTAATGTAATGTTGCAAATTGATTTTTATCCTTTTTCTAAGTTTCCTTTCTATAATATATTATATTATATAGCATTTGGTGGTAGGACTCAATTAAAAAATGACCCAATTAATTAGAGGCTTTGTGATTAATTCATCGCAATTAGTGACAATTAATGACAATTAATGGCATATCAATATTAGGCAGGGGAAGCAGAATTTTTCAATTTCATTTAGATTTTGGTGGATGACTGAATTAATGAACAGACAAAAATAAGCTCTCAATTAAATATATTTTTTTGAATGCAAGGTGCTGGTTGTTTGTTTGTTTGTTTGTTTGTTTTAGTTTTTTATTTTTATTTTTTACGGGGGGGGGGTTTATGCCTTTAATGGATAAAAGATTGAGGAGAACAGTGGATACAGCAGGAAAGGGGGAGAGAGTGGGGAGTGTCATACAGGAAACAGGCCGCAGGCAGAATTCGAACCCGGGCCACCCGCTTGAGGGCAAACCTCATGGTGCGCGACCTAATCCACTCAGCCATCTGGGCCCCACAAGGAACTGTTTTTAGAACATGACTGCATTTCCAGCAGGCAATGTTTGCAAGGCTCAACAAGTAAATAAAAGGTCTTAAAGATTTTTTTTTTTTTATGAATTTGAGTACATAAACACAATAAGTTTGTTAAAGACCAATTACACTTGGCAAAATAACATTACTAAGGCTGAAGATGATTAAAGCTTACTTTAATGTCTATGAATCAGCTACATCAGCTACAGATACTGTTATTTGAGCCGAATGGACTCTGTCAGGGCTGTGCTTGTAGTGTGGGGATTCTCCTCCTCCCTCTGTCTACTTTGCAGCGGTGAGTTCTCTTTTGGGGGCGATTTTTTGATTTTTGTTCAAATTTGTGGTGTTTCCAAAGTGCTGTTTTTGTTTTCTGCAAAATCTAGAGCTTTATTATTTGGATCAGGTGCTACATATTAAGAACACTGTAGGTATCAGTATTCATTCATACTCATGTGAGGAGAACCATTGTTATGTTTCGGTGTCTCTTCTCCCTGTGTGCTCCTCTCACTCACTACGCTCTTGCACACTCTGAGATTTACTCTGTTTACTTAATTTTTGAATCAACCGGGCCAAGAAATGCTTTCTTATCCAAGTTGTTTGTTGCCAGTTTGGCGTTATATGGGTGCTTTACACATTAGGAGGTGACATCTTGTGAATGGTTGTAACTGGTGTGCTAGGATCTCATGCAGTAAGAAAAGCTAGGTACAACAAAGGGGGTACAACCATAAACTGGGTTAAAATGCATCAGTTTTTTTTAACAGGATTTTTTTTCTATAATCAGTAGATCAAAATGTGTTCTATTAAGTCTCAGCCTTATTTATATTATACTATATTATATTATATTATATTATATTATATTATATTATATTAGTGGTTGAAAGCCAGTAAAACTACTTCAGGCTGAGCTTATTACTTGGAAACTAAAAATCTGATTTCTAAAATGTTGTATCATACAAACAAGGTTGTCTTTGATAACATTATGTTTAGTGTTCACATGAGGAACTGCTCCTCTTCCCAAACCTACTTCTAACACTGCTATTTAGCAGTGGTTTGGACATAAAGTGTAAATTGCAGAAATATTTTATAGAGCCAATTGCTTGGGAAACTTTGCTGAAGTTATTTTTATATTATTAATTGAGGCCCCCTGCTGAGATGAGAGATAATGCATGCATCTTCAGCCTCAACCTCCATATTTCCGCAGATTTCATCAGTTTCACATCCTGGAGAGTTTCCTGACATCCAGTGGTGAAGGGTAAAGTCTGGTTCTCTATCCTGGCCTCCTTCTAAAGAGCAGACACTGTGCTGCTCTTATCCCTCTTCTTTCTACTCAGTGCCAGTTGTCTAGGAGCCAGTAAAGCAAAATAAAAGGAGACATAAATGGCAGCACCATCTGGGGTGTGCTCTGCTGAAGAGTGAACAGAGAGGTGGAGAGGCTTGATTTCCAGTTGATTTCAATCAGCTCCTTTACAGCACAGGAGCCACTCTATCAGCAGCCCCCAGGCAGCGGCTCCAAAGATGCATAAATATGCCGACACAAGTATGCCAATGGGGACCAAATCTCAGGTTTCAGCTTCCCTCTGGACCAGTCTGATGATGGACAAACAGGGCTATTTATTGCCTATAATGCCCTGGGTTTAAAAACCAAAAAGAGAGATTTTTTTTCTCCAATTTGCAGCTTCGAGGATGAGGCAGATACGTCTCAGCATGGGAGAGGAAGGACTAAAAATGAAGAATAGCGTAATTTAATGCAATAAGAATCTTGAGTCTGAAAAATACGATTTGTTTGACTTTAGACCACAGATTTTTACTTTCTGCTTCAATACCACATTATTTTGTCTGTTGGCAAAGTTCTTGATACCAGCTTTAACCCTCTGATGCATCAATTATGAAAGTTAGTGTAAATATTTTTCCCTTGAGTGTTTTTATTTGTCTTAAAGCATGAAAAAAGTTTTCCATTTTTTCTTCAAATATTTGTAACTGAGTATTCACCTGCCAACCTGCCCTCCATTCAGATTTAACACTGGTCCAGGACCAGAAAGTGAGCTGATAATGTCCCTGCAGACCTCTCACACCCTGGACACTCACTGTTTAAACTCCTCCCCTCTGACTGGCATTACAGAGCTCTGTACATCAGGACCTAAAGACAGGAACAGTTTCTTTCTACACCCAATCACACTGATGAACGATTAAACCCATCAGACACTATAATTCATTTACCATCACACATTTTTTAAATGTCCCTATTCATTTCACAATTTGACTTAAATGTGTAATGTAATGTGTGTAATGTATGGGTAATTTTTATGTAATTTATGTAATAATAATTGATATTACAAAAATTAATTAAAATTATTTTTTTATTAAAATATTAATTTTCATTTAAAATGTAAAATAATTTATGTAATAATTTATGTGTAATTTTTTATTCTTGTTTTTCTACAAATGTTTATTTAATTTTTCCACTTATTTAATCTGCTTTTTGTTGTTGTTGTTGGTGGTGTTGGTGTTTTTTTTGTGTGATTTTTAATAATTATTCACATGTTTTGTACAGTGAGAGTACCATTCAAAACTGGGGTCAAAATCTTTGTTTCTTTCTTAAATTCTTGGCGAATAAAGGCTGTTCTGATTCTGCACCTGATATTTGTGTATCTCTTTTGACTGCACAGCAGGAAACTCACAATGGTGACAAACAGTCTGCATCTGTTATATCCTCTGATCCAGAAAGGTCCTAAAACACCTTTGCTACCAAGTCCCTCTGGGGACAACAAGTAGCTGTCTCTGTTTTCGGGCTAACTGATGAAATCGTGGTGCCAGAAAATAATATAAAGCATTTACTGATCTCTGGTTCACACAGCAGTGTTCATTTCCAATTATTCATTTGACTCACTGATCTTTTATTCTATTCCTCATCCTAGAATTGGAGAAGTACCACTAAGTCTTGTAAAAGTCCTTGTGAATGTCTCAGTTTCTTAATAACTTTTAATACCAGGCTTTGAAAGCTGCCACCCACTCTGGCCAAAGAAGATCCACCACCGGTCAACCATGGTACACAAATTAATTAACTTCCTATTTAATCCTAATTAAACAGGTTGTCAGGATGATAGTCCTGCTTTGAGACTTTCATCACTCACCTTTTCTTGGATCTGACCCCACAGAGTTTGACTGGTATATAATTAGACAGGTGTAGCCATTCTGATTGGTTTTTCCTCACTTTAATTAGTGGCAGTTAATTAGTTAAGATGAACACTAATCAGGGTAACACGGCTCTTTATCCTTTGGCGCTGAGAGTAGTCACGCAGATGTGTGAAAAGTTCACACTCAAGAGATTCTTACGATTCTACAGGAGAAAGCCACGCAACCTCATTTTTAACATGAATGTAATTTCATATATCAGCATGAACCAAATCATACAGACGTGATAATAGACTATAATTCATTCAATCAAAAAGCAACACTTTCAAATATATTCAAACATGAAATGGTGCTAAATATGCAGCACAGGAAAAAGAGTTGAGTTCACAGTTCACATGCACTGCTACCTGTACAGACACCAGAAGACGTAAGAAGCTGTATTATTGCACAGATTCCTCTAATTCTGTGCATCAAGTATTAAAATGAAAACAGATTGACTATGGTAAAGGTTATTGTAAGAAATAAAGCCTTGGTACAGGCTGGACAAACAACACTTAACCGTTATTTATCGACTTGATGTTGGGTCTGTGTTAATAAAATGAAATAAAAATGTATTAATGTTAACAGATCTAGACCTATCATAAAATGACTCTCAAACAGCATCTATCGCACTTTTTTTGGTCTCTTAGAATAGCAAACTCCTCACAAGAACTACGTATAATATTTGGTGGCATTTGCGTAGAAACAACATAATTCTGGTGACTCAACCATGCAGCCCATTTTTCTTCAAGTGCCTCCTCATTGTGCATCTTGAAACAGCCAGACCACGTTTTTTTCTGTGAGTTGGGTTTTTCTTTGCATCTCGAATAGGGATGGGTATTGATAAGATTTTATCGATATTGATACCCTTATCACTTCTGCTTATCGATCCGATTCTCTATCGATTCTCTTACCTAAAGTAGGATTTTACATGTTTTCTTTTTCAGCAACATTTTATAATGTGTGTAAGTCGATAAGTCTTAAATTGGTCAGTGGTTCTGGGTATCTCAAGACATGAATATAAGTAAAAAAATCACATGCTACAAAACATACTGTATTATTTCCTCTCATGTTATTGACTGAAGGAAGATCAGAGATGTAAAAAAGGCACTTTTCAGTTTTCTGAGAGAGACAAAAATGATGGGCAGAATCTAAAGGTTTTAAAAAAATTTAAAAAAAACGATGTTGATGGATTGAACCATTTCTTATCGATTCCTAACAGGAACCAGTTCTTGATACCCATCCCTAATCCCGAACAAGTTTCCTGGGCGTTGTGGCTGAAATTTCTGTTGGTCTACCTGACTGTAGTTTGGTTTTGTCAGAATCTCGCATTTTCCACATCTTAATTAGAGTTTGAACACTGCTTATTGGCCTCCTCAATTCCCTGGATATCTTTTTAAATGCCTTTCCTGTTTTACACAATTCAATTAACTACTCCCACAGATCCTTTGGCAATTATTTCGCTTTCCCCATGACTCAGAATCCAGAAATGTTGGTGCAGCGCTGGATGAAAGATGCAAGTGTCTGTCAGGAGCTCAGAAACTCACTGACCTTTTATACACACACACTGATTACAAGAAAATAGATCACAGGTGAGGATGGTTACCTTTAGTAGACATTCAAACCCAATTTTGTCCACTTGTGTTCATGTTATCAGGACAAACTCACCAGAGTTGTGTAAACTTTTGATCAGAGTCATTTTGGAAGTTTCTATTATCATTATGATTTAAAATGGGTAAACAGTTGCTTGTTCATAAATGGCTTCACTCAACCACTAACCATGAGTGAAAGAAAATATATATATTTTTTATCATTCATATATAAATCATAAATTATGCTTATCCAAGAACAAAGGGTTTGAGGAATATTCTGGAGACAGCAGCTAAAATAAATCATTTCAGTTAGAGGCTGAAATAAGGGTTTTCTGAAACACCAGTGAGAGAAAAAAATAGTCTTTTTATTTGAACATAAATCATGTAAAACTACAACAGAGGTAAAAAGAAAGACATACTGAAGCCTTAAACAAACATGTGAAGCAGATGCCAACACATGAAGTACATGTGTTTGAGACAAGTCCACGTGTCTTCAGCTTTATCTAACAACTCCAGTTTGGTGGAGCCTGTCTTGGTCTAAGCAGCCAAAGATCCACAGTCACTGTAAAAGCCTTTTTTTTTTTTCTACATCAGCTAAACACTATACATGCAAATGAATAAGTAATGTCTACTTCCATGGCTATTTACAGTAATAGCAAAGATATGTTGCATGCTGCATCATAATGAAACATAATCAAAAGTTACATCATGCTTTGCTCTCAAAAAATAAAAATACTTTTTAGCACTCCTAAATTATATATCTCCTTTTTTGGCTCCGGTGAGGCTGTGGGAGAAGCAAGAACAGAATAGAAGAAGCCTTCCCGTTCCTTCATTAATAAATCACTATCTGAACTTTCACACACGCACTTACACAAACCCTGCAACTTGAAATAACCACAGTGACTGGAGTGTGCAAAATGTTGCAGGCAGTGGGAAACTTGTCACTTGTAAACCAAAACGGTCATCAGATAATTTAGATAAACTTTTTCGCAATTTACAAATATGAAATTTATGAAGTTTATGCACTGGAGGGTTAATATAGTATTGCAATCTTATAAAACTCTCCAAAATTCTAGTAACTTGACAACAACCAAAAATAAAAGTCACTCCTGTTGAAGAACTTCCTGCAGAAAACTGAAGTGAATGTTATTGAGTCACCTGCACTAAATCCTGACTTGCACCCCGTTGGAAATCTATGGGGTGTGAACTGGTGATCAGGGTCCTTGCCTGAAGACCATCAAATCTCGAGGATCTTGAAAATTTTGCCAAAGAATAACAGGCTGGAATTCCTCAAAAGATGAGTGTGATATTTGTTACAAAGTACAACAAACAGCATTGAGGGGATTAATAATTTTGATCCTTCTTGGGGTTTTTTTTCTTGTAAAAACATACATTTCTTTGTGTAAAACAAGAAGTAGGGTGTTTGTTAAAGCTGTATTGAAAAATCAGTGATTTGGGAAATTTTTGAAAAATCTTAAAATTTCATAGAGTGGCCAATAATTTTGACCTCAGTTATTTTCAAATTTGTTAAAAGGCCAGAAAGTAAAGATATTTCTTCAAATGTGTGGCTAATATTTTGCTTTTTGAAGTACTGTAAGCTGTATTTCTTTAAAGATTAATGAAAATGTACCAAATTACAAGTGAGTGATAAAGGCATATAACTTATGAAACTTAAAATTCAAGCAATTTTAAAAACATTCTATTGATTGAGAACAATCCAAAACTGCATTCGAGCCTCAAGAAAAACAACAATTTGCTATACATTTATTTATGCAACGAAACTTTTGATGTCTTTGTAACGTCACATTATGGAACTACCTCACATGATGTAATAATGTAATGAATTACCACTTCATTACACCATTACCATAGACTGTATAAAACATAGATGTAGTCTCTGTGACGTCACCCGTCTGTTTCTGAATCCCAGTTTTGAAGCAGAACGGCTGGTTTGTCCATATTGGAAGTGGAACGAGTGAAGTTTGCCCAAACTAACAGCCATTGGATGCCTGTTAGTTACATGAGCTAAGCTGCTCCTCTGATTGGGTGAGCCCCTGATCTCGATATCTTCCAAACTGCTGAGTTAGAAAAAATTCACCCCTCATATAGTTGCAAAGTTTGCATACCAGGCTGTAAATATGCTAAGCTGAAAGCACCTTTTTTTTTGGCTTGGTGTGACTTCTGATACTTCCAGGGCCAGCTTCAAGCTGACACTCGAGGAACAACAGCTTTTTAGCACTTTCACATTCTCTCATATTTTCAAACTGGAGGTTATTGTTAGGTAATAACCCACTATTTTGTTGTAATCTGAAACATTTTGTGATAAAATTATTGAACATAAATCTGTGCTGCACTATGTAATGTGTTCTTAGATACTGTGTTATAATGCACCAAATTCTTACCGTTTCTTGATTTAAAAAAAAAAGTGCAACACCTGCATTTTGTAATAACTGACGCAATGTGAAAGAACTTATTACATAATGCGACAAAGTTTACTCCATGTTCTGTTCAGGACATTTATTACAAAATACAGGGTTATCACATAATAAAGTGAAAATGTATGTCATCATTACATAATGAAACATTTTGAAACATTTAAAATGGAGTAAAGTTTTCCTCAACTGTCCAAAGTAACTTCCTTTTCTTTCACTGATGGTCAGTAGTTGCTGGTCAAGTGATTTTGTTTGGTCCCTGATGATGTCTTCTGCCATCACTGTTCATCAGCTTAATTTTCACCACAAGTTCAACAACAATTTCTCAACTAGGTTGAGATCAGAAAAGGTCAGTGTGCAGGTCACTTCATATGGTGATAAGTCTTTAAAGCCCTGTGATGCATGAATTATGAAAGCCAGTGTCTGGACTTTTCCTTTGAGTGTTTTTATTTGTCTTAAGGCAAATATTCTTCAAATATTTGTAACAGAACATTCAACATAAAAAAGAGTGAAATTAATGTAAATATAAATATTTTTGGTAACACTTTAGATTAGAGAACACATACTCATTAATTTGTAGTCATTAAGTAATAATTGGTCAACAAATGGAAAAGTCTGAATTCATGATGCAATAGAGGTAGAATAAAAGGTTAATGCCTGCTTAATAAATACTAATTAGGGGCCAGTAAGCTACTTATATGCATGTTAATAAGCACCTAGTTAATAGTGAATATGTGTTCCCTAATCTAAAGTGTTACCCTATTTTTTTGTTTGACTTCCTTTCTTTTTTTTTTGGTAATTTCATGAATAATCTTTTTTTAATGCTTTGCGAAACATTTTGACTCTCTGTCATCATTTTTAACACTGAAAAATGTATAATTATTATGCTGTTTTACCCTCAAATGTTTGTTTTTAAAATATGTATCTTTGGAAACAATTTAAAACATCGTTTCAGGTCCTAGGAAGAATACAAATATCCTGACACAGGCTAATCTAAATTTCCACCACATGAAGCATTGAATTTAGGAGTAATAAGTTTTAAATAGGTGTCCACTCTAGTGACCACTATGCACCACAGGGTTAAAGCCCTGTGATGACAGCCAGTCTTAGGAATAGCATGAGACATGTGATTGTGCATTGTAATGCATGAACACTGGCATCGTCTTCATTATAGCTGAACATCTTTTTCCACCATGGAAGGAAATTTGTCTTGAAGAAAGTGAAGTATCCCTCAGAACTGAACCTGAACCAGAAAAGCACAAACACGTCCATCATCAACAATGGCAGACGGTTTGAGAGTTAGGACCACTCCAAACCTGATCAGGTGTCCATCCATGTGCTCCATGTGAAGTTACCTGAGACTCATTAGTGAATTTAACTATGGTGATGTCAGCTTTCGTGGACCATGCTGCCTATTCCTCAATGGGTTTTCTCCAGAAGTGTTCACATCTTTACCTTTGTGGACTTTTGCCACTTGTCCTGGTGTCCTACATTGACCTGGGTACATCACTGAGCTGCACTGTTTCAAAAATGGCTTTCGTGGTAGCTCATGTTCTTTTAGCAACCTCTGATTTGATTCTTAAGTGTTCTCAGCTTGATAGTGCTCAGCAAGCTGTTTTTACTCACAGATTTCTCCCATTCTGACTTTTAAGGACACAGTTTCTTATGGTTCAATGGTCATGATGTAATTTCTTGGATATATAATTGGTGGGTTCCCCATCGCTCAGGCTCTCGACTGTTTGTCTCCTTTCCTCTTTGGCTTGGACATTTTTTCTTGCCCATGGTGAAACTGAATAGAAAATGAATAATAATGTGGCACACTTAAATACATAAGTATGGTCTGTGATAAAGGTTAATAGAAAGTTTCAAACAAAAAGGGTTTTGTCACAGCACAAGGCTTTAACTCTCCTGTTGTCTTCAGATTTGCTCTGTACTTTTTGTTCTTTCCGCTTATAAAGTACAAGGTGAAAAATTTCCTCCAATTCTTTTTCTCCATTTTTGTGAAGATGTTTCCAACATACTCACATATATTTGCTGTTACATTTGTGATTGATGGTATGATTGACCTTATTTACATAAAAGTTTAACTATTTGAGCGGTAAAACAGCAAAAAATCAGGATTTTTTGCACTAAATCTATTATCAGAATTGTATAAATTGATGTAATATCACAGACAGGTGTTTATCATTGTGATGGCAGGATATTGTTTTGAAATCATTTAAAATCTTTAATGGAAAAAAGATGCTATGAATTAATATAAAACATACATAATTGAAACATTTGAGGGTGAAAAAGCTTAGAAACTATAGATTATTCAGTGTTAAAATGGATGAAAGAGAATTAAAATGTTTCACAAAGCTTAAAAAAAGATTATTCATGAAATTTCCAAAAATAATTTTTTTTTTTTACATTGAGTTCACTCTGTTTTATGTTGAATGCTCAGTTACAAATATTGGGGGTAAAAAATAGAAAACTTTCTTTTCATGCCTTAAGACAAATAAAAACACTCAAGGGAAAAATCCTGACACTGACTTTCATAATTCATACATCAGAGGATTAAAATAAAGCAAAAATTAATGTCATCACAGTGTTGCACTTTTTTGTCTCTTTAAAGATTTGAGATGGGAGGTGGTTGGAGGATAAAGATAAAGGCCTAGACTCAGACATATGGTCCTTCGTTAACATACACTGTAAAAAGGGAATTCACCATCGGTTGAAGTAATGTAATTTTTTGAACAAATTGTACTCAATTTTCGAAGTTCCCAATGTATTTTTCTGTATCATATCAACTTAAAAGGTAACACTTTAGATTAGGTAACACATTCATTCATTTGTAGTCAATAAGTAATAATTAGGAGTTAATATATGGAAAAGTTTGACATCATGGTGCAATAGAGGTAGAATAAGGGGTTAATGAGTGCTTAATAAATACTAATTAGCTACTTATATGCATGTTCATAAGCACCTAGTTAATGGTGAATATGTGCTCCCTAATCTAAAGTGTTACCACTTAAAATTCTGCATTACCACCTCAATGTAACATTTTGGTTGTCATATTGTGATGTACGGTTTGTGCTTAATGTCCAACAGTCTGTGCTTGACATGACATGGTCGCTGTTCTCTGAAATATAGAGGCAGTTTTCCTGTATTTGGCTTCCGAGAGCTATTATTCAATTCAAAAATATGGAAGTTTTAAGTTTGCTTTTTGGGTCAAAAAGGAGCAGCACTGAAAAAAGGAAATAGCTGGACCAACTTAATTGAATTGTTTCAATTGGTAACACATAAGGGAATTGAGTTCTTTGAAATTACATTAATAAACCCTATGAACACAATTGATTTAGTCAAATATACTTAATAATTCAACTCTTTTCTAAGCAAAATTTTGCATTAACTCGACTTTAAACTGAAAAAAAAAATTATTAAGTACAGTTGACTTAATTAAGTGTGGTAATTTAACTTACTAACATAATTTCAAAGAACTTAATTCATTTAGGTGTCGCCAGTTGAAACAATTTGATTATGTTGGTCCAACTATTTCCTTTTTTCAGTGTATCACAGTCTATATTTCTTAGATTACCTTCTTAGATAAGACGTTTCAATCTTACTGTAACTGCACAGCCCTGCTTTGAGTTTTCCATTCTGAGAGGTTCATGACTGCTTGCATATAGGAGTGTGATGCTTTCCATCCCCAGGCCTGCTGTCAGTGATCATGCAGCTGTAGTGAGCCATCAGTCAAAATTAACAGCCTCATCGAGCATTCAGGACGGGCATCAATTAAAACCAGTGGAGCTCAATATTGTTTTATGGTATATTTACATTTTAAAGCATGATTTAATTATCCTTGGAGCAGATAGCTTCCACAGAGGCCCTCCCTCGCTCGACGCCCACACAACACTGCCTCTATTAAAATATGGAAGGTGCATAAAGGACAAAGTTAGTGCTGAGCTGGCCACTGCAACTACACAGTACAGGCTGCAGAGTCCATGTTAGACTTTTATTCATCAAATAGACTTCAGGAAAATAAAATCTGTTTATGTGCTTTTAAAATGTGATGGTTTTATTTATTTAGTCAAACCTGGTAAGGAGATGGTGGAATCTCAAGATCATGATCAAATGAACTGGTGGGGTCAAAGAGAAACTGATATGCCAAAAAAAAAAAAAAAAAAAAAAAAAAAAAAGAACACTGTCTTTATGGGCTTCCATACCTGACCTGATTTACTCTAGCTGATGGGACAAGCTGTCTTCTCACGCTGATCAACTCTGTTTATTTTGCATGTAAGCCATTATAAAATGTATACAGATGCACAAGGCAAAGCTGTCATCGTAAAAAACAGAATAATTCCATACCATGTAACCCCATCGAAATTAGAAACGTGCAGATGCTGAGTAAAGTATTATTTTGGTTGAGGTCAACCTACAATAGAAAAAGCATCAGCAGCAGCTAAGGAAGTTTATGGATAGTCTTGAAATTATACCTCAGGTTTATTTTTTATCATTCTTATTCTAATCTTGATATTTCAAAGTTATTTTCATCATTCCAACTTCAATGTTGTCATTACAACCTCAGTCCCGACCTCAACTTTAATCTTGAAACTATTCTTTGACTTTATTTTCACCATTTAAACTTAATTGTTGACATATCAACTATGCTTTCACCTTCTTCTGCATCCTGCTTTTATAATCTACATTTTGACTTTCGTCTTGAAAGTATACTGAAACTTTATTTTATCATTTTGACTTTCATCTGCCCTTTTTTCCCATCAAAACTGTCCCAAATCCTTAGAATCAGAATCACCTTTTATTGCCAAGTATCTTCCAGACGCATACCAGGAATTTGACTTCAGTTTTAACTGTGCTCTCTCAGTACATAACAAGTATGAATAAACATTAAATACCAGATATATAAAAACAGATATTATGTAACTACAGTTAGAAATATTAAAATGAAAATATAGAAAAACGTTGTACAAAAAAGAAAAATATAAACACATTTAAATTAAACAATGCAATGAAAAATGTGCAATGGAAAGAATGCCCTCCTGTTAAAGGTGTATATATAATTGACTAAACAGTTCTTAAGCACAGTGTTGATCTTGAAAATATTACGCCATTTTATAGATTTCCTTTGATTTTGAATCAATGAGCTCTGGATTTATTTTCATAAATAGAAAGCTATACACTTCTGGGTATTCAGAATTAAATTATGTGTTAGTTTCAAATTGCCTCACATGCAATTAATTTTATTATTTCTCTGACGAGATCCACATGACAAATGAAATTGTTTTTACAAAAAATCAGTAGCCTACTGAAAAAAAGCAAAAACAAAAACAGAATGATAATTCATGGCTCAGTCGGTAGCCAATGCATGAATTATCATTATCATCATAATAAGGCAAGTTCATTTGATGTACGTACATGTTTTTAAAGTTTTCATGGTTTCAAAACATAGCTACAATATGTTTTCAAGTGCCTGTTGTTTGAGGAGTTGCTGACAGTGTAGCTTTCTCAGCCTTGTAAGTGTATTGCCACTGGGCAGTATCTGTCCATGGTGCTGAAACAGCACTGCTGCATGTTATCACAGTGCAGAGATTTTGTTCTGTTGGCACACAGGATTCTTTTCTTTCTCCAACTTAGGGAACGTATGTGACGAACAGCTTTTTAATGTTGTAAAGTAAATGTAATAACCAAAGTTTAAAGGTAGGGTCTGCGGGATTCTCTGAAGAATTAAAATGTCAACTTTCACATAAATAACCCAGCTAAATCATCAGCTATGGGCCTCTATGCATGTGTGTCAGTGTCTCAGATCAATACCAAATTCTGCAGTATCACACACCATTAGTAATAATCCAAACTTCAATAAGAATAAGTCTGGTGAAATATTGTAACCAGAAAATGATTCAAGGAGGATATCATTGAAAACAAAGAAACCTCTGCAGGTATAAAGGCTTTGACATTGTGTTCATCCTGATTATGTCATTTTTCATATTGTTGGTTTTAATTTGCAGCACAGCAATCTTCATAATGAACTCATTTGTTTACCCGGCAAAGGTCTAATCATTTTCATTTTGTTCTGAGGCCATTTAATTGTCCACATTGGAAAAGGGAGGAGCTGGAAGGACTGAAGGAACTGCTGCAGATAAAACGAGGGATGCTGGGAGAAAATTACAAAAGAGGTGGATAATATGAAAGGATGCCTCTCAGCGTGGAGATGGATGAAGTGCATTAAAGGTGTGGGGAAAAGTGGGGGGGGGTAAGAAAGCAAAACTTAAAGGAGGAACAGTGGAGGAAGCCGTGGGAGAGACGAGTTAAAGGGATGAAAAGTCAAGGGACCTTTGGTGAGGACACGAGGATCTATAGGCTGATGTAAGCGGAGGGGGCTGGAGAAGGAAGAGAGAGAGAGCGAGACGGCTTCTGATGGACGAGTGAGGTAGGGTGAGGTAGAGGGGAAACCATGTATTAAGTCAATGGGATAATGATGTGTCAAAGCGTGACCACGCTGTGAAAATGGGAAAATGTCTTTCATCATCACTAAAGTGTCCTCTCTCTGACCCCTTCAGGTGAAAATTAAAATGGTGGAGACTCGATGGAAAAACTGTTTCAATTTACTTGTAAGTGGAGTAACATTGATTCCAGCCTGAAAGCAGGGCCTGGAGGCTCACAGACGCCCGGTGCACTCTCTCTCTCCCTTTCCCACTCTCTCTCTCTCTCTCTCTTTGTCAGAACTACAGATTATATCGCATCCAGCTGTGTCTGCATAATGCCTAATTGATTTCCTGTATGAATCAAAAGATATCTCATTATTAAACTTTGTTTTTAATTAAACCTTTATTTAGCCAGATGAGTCACTTTCAGATTATGAAACGCTCATTTTTGAGAGACCCCCCGGCGAGGCAACGGGGAGAAAAGGTTTCATAACTCCACTCGTATGAAGTTATCTTCATATTTTTCAAGTCGGCCGTACGACGTTTTCTTTATCATTTATACATATCATTGAAAAACTGGGGCTGAGAAACTTCACTGAGGATGATAATATTAATAGATTGTGATGTTTTTGTCATTCCCTGGCATGGCATTGCTCCTGCTTTCTTGGCAAAATCTGATTTCCAGTATGCAAACAGAGAGGCCAAAGTGTAACAGTGTCTAAAGGATAAAGCATAATAAAAATGAAACAGAATCAAACCTACAATCTCCAAAAGTAGTTTGAGGTTGAGCACTTTATTATCATACTTCCCTCATTTGATGTTATCAACAGATCAGGAAACACAGGGTCGACACTTTCTTCTCTTTAAGGAGTTGGGTTAAGACTTTCTTTTCTGATAAAGCCAAAAGGTGAAGTGTGTAGAAATTTTTGATAGGTTTCGTTCCATTGTTTACAAACTGCATCCAAACTCATCTCCTCCTCTGTGGCTCAGTGTCAGCTGCTGCGCATGCTCACTGCCCCCAACTGTAGCTAATAGCATGGCTAACACTTGTAGCTTCGTGAACACAAGTTAGACGGTATAAAAACAGCCCTGTGAGCACCTGCAGCATCGCGTGAGAGAAAGTAACGGGCCGTACACCTGACTTCCTGCAGACCACCTGCAACACACAAAGTCACAGGCCCATTGGGCACACTATGATTGGCTCGTCATCACCCACAACAACTCCCGCTCTACGCCCAGAAGCGTTCAGAGTCCAGCATATTATAAACAAAACGGGAAGGGGGGGTCTATAAGGGGGTGAGGCACACATAGACACTGTCACATAAGTACGGAGGCCCAGAGACAACGATTGAACAGGCTTATTCCTGTAAAAACTAAAATTTTAATTTTCATGAAAATTCTACATACTCTGCCTTTAGAGTAAGAGCTGTTTGGCTTGGACCATCTCTTAGTTATGCTGCTATAGGCTTAGAGCACCATTTTCCCTCTCTCCTCTGTGTCTGTCACTAACTTAAAATCTAATTGTCATTAAAGTTACAGACCATCAGTGTTGGGCCCACCACTTATTGTTTCTTACTCTTTTTTGAAAGTAAAATTATGATTTCACTTATTACTCCCTGTCAACAATAATGTTGCACTACTGATTACATTACTTTTCTTTAAACTTCAAAAAATTAATTGTGTCCTTTGATAAGTGAGGAAGAAGATGCTAAAGCTGTTTGTTTGCTTCCTCTCCAGCCCAAAATTTTGGTGCCTAGTTTGGTAGCCCTCTATATTTAGTGTAACTCACAGCCCAGTGCTCTGAGACATGTCTGTAACATGTAAGTGTTGGTGAAGCCTGTTTATGTCCTGCCAGTGCTCATCTACCAACTCAAACTCCACCAGAGCAAATGTAGCCTGGCTCTTCATTTTATTAATAGTCTCAGGTTTGAACAGATCACCACAGTAAACCTGCTGTATGTGGATTTGAATGAACATTTTCACAAACAGGTTAGCCCATGTTTTCGCCCTTAGCTTGTGTTTCAGCCTCTAGCCCCTGTTTTAGACGCTCGTTTGGGGATAAGTCTTTAGCTCGTGTTTTGGCCAATAACTTGTGTTTTAGGCTCTAGCTCATGCTCTATCACTTTCCCATTAAGCTTTCTTCTGCCTTTCTGTCCCTTTTCTGTCAGACAGCCCAGCTCCTGTTTTAACTATCACAACTAAATAAATTACAGAAACTAATTTTCAGCAGAGGAAAACATAGATCTCTCTTTTCACTGCTAAACTTCAACAGCTTGGTGTTGACATAGTATTGTCATAGAGACTTCAACCTGCCATAGATTCATTCTGGTTGGACCTGACTGGGAAGCTGGGAAATAGCATTTCAAAATAATCTAGTTAAATGCTGGTAATCTCATTTTAAGTTGTGGATTATGATCAGGCATAAATGTAGAGATTAAACTTCTTCAATCACCTAGAAAGTCCTCACAGTCACAATAAAAGTTACTTTAACTTGCTCGCTCAATCAATAACATATATGTGAATTTCCAACACTAAAACCAAGGCCTGTATCACCTGTAGAGAATACAAATATCTGCTAATTGAGAAAGCAGTGAAGTGATCGAAACGCGGTCTGACTTGCATTTTAAGAATGCACCAGGGAGCTTTTGCTTGCTCTATGTACTGATATTCTTACTCGTTACCAACAATTTAAGGTCTTGTTTATGGCTTGAAATCTGGTTTATATGTGGACTTGTCAGGTCAATGTGATCTGGATTAAATGTAATGAGATATTTTGACAATAAATTTGAAAATTTGTTAGGATTTGAGTATGTTTTTTTTGTTTGTTTTTTTTGCAAGTACAGGCAATTTTTTTTTTCTGTCATCATTATGATTTGGAAATGCTCCATAGAAATTCAAATGGCCAGTGCATCATGTCAGGAGCAAGTTTGATCTCATTCATATTGTATCAGGATTTCCTCAACACACTTGTTCTCATATGTTATGTCTTACCTATGGCTTTATACATTCATTTCTGGGTAGATAGATCCATCACAGCAGATCCTAAACATAGTTCTGCTTTACTAGGCAATGTATACGCTGGCTATAAAGCTCCTTTGAGACTAGGATTGGTCTCTAAGCCCCATAGCATGCTGAGTGTGATGTAACCCAGCATGAAGGTTTAGCCTGCAGCCTGACCTAAGCCTCGAGAGCAAAGGGTGAGAGGGTAAAAGTGGGCACACGCTCACAGTCACACACATGTGCTTTACTTTAAACAATAGAGGTCAGTGATCCACACGCACAACAATAAAGAAAAAGGTAACACTTTACAATACGGGTCACTTTATAAACATTAGTCCATGCATTATTAGACATTACCTAACAGTTTAACAGTTTTAACATTATAATGCATTACCTACAATAAGCAGCATATTAGTTAATGCATTTATGAGCAGTGAATTAATATGCACTGCTCAGAGTTAATAAATAGTTTATTAAGCATTAATAACTGTTACATATCGTAATTAGCTATCCTTATCTATGCATTACTCTTTAAGAATTCATAAATTGTTACTTAAGAGATACATTTCATACACTTTACAATAAGGTCCAAAAAGCAGTCAGTAATGGTTAGTTAACTATGGAAACATAATGCTAATGAAAAACTCAGAAACACTTTAGATTAGGGAACACATATTCACCATTAACTAGGTGCTTATTAACATACATATAAGTAGCTAATTAGCATTTATTAAGCATGCATTAACCCCTTATTCTACCTCTATTGCAGCATGAATTCAGACTTTTCAGTATATTAACTTGTAATGATTACTTATTGACTACAAATTAATGAATATGTGTTCCCTACTCTAAAGTGTTACCAAAAACTCTTATACATTTATTACAGTGTTTGTCAGGGAAAAAAAAGTTAAGCAATACCTTAATGTTAGGTTAGGGCTACCTGATGACAAACACGTCACAGCATTAGAAAATGATGACTCAAGACTCTAAATAACTGTTAACAATGCCCATCCAGGTAACATGTACAGTATAAGAGAACAATTAGTGAATGCATTAGGAAACTGTTACTAAGGCCCCATCCACACGAAGACAAAACAAGGTCAAAGCGCAGAAGTTTTTTGCCGTATCTGCGTATCATCCATGCGAAGATGGCGTTTTGTGGGTCTGTAAACGATAATTTCTGAAACCAGGTTCCAAACTGGGAAGATTTAGAAACGCCGTAGATACGCTGATGTCATACTTTCACATCATCATTAATACGATGGGATGGGGTCTTAATGTTTATTTTTTTCTAAATTAGCCCTATGAGTAAATGACTTTAAATGGCATTATTACAGTTTACTGATATTAATACATACAGAGTAATGCATGTATAAGGATAACTAATTACAGTATGTAACAGTTATTAATACTTAATAATGCTCAATAATGTATTAATTAACTGAGCATTGCACATTAATTAGCTGCTTATTAATGCATTAATTAATATGTTGGTTAATTTTAGGTAATGCATTATAATGATTATTAACACATTATCAAACTGTTAGTTAATGCCTTATAATGCATTAACTAACATTTATTAAGGGACCCTTATTGTAAAGTGTTATCAAGAAAAAAAACACAGGCTGTTGTACAAGAATCTAAGTTAAAACCCTAACAAATAAAGACCCTTTGTCTTCTTAAGAGGTTGTTCACACGTTCTGTGGTGGATGTGAACACAACACACTGGTGTAAGCTTTCTGCTTTTCATGAATAAAAGACCCACTGTAGAATAAACTGAAACCTCCTGAGATGATAACCTCACTTCACTTCAGGTTCCCTCGTCCATTTGTATGAAGAAAAAAAAAAAGGTATTCTGATACATGATTGCTTTCTGAATGCCGTGTGAATGCACTCAAATTTAGCCATGCATGCAACACATATGAATGCTTCCAGTGAAAAGGCACTGTGACACATATTGACTAATGCTGGGATGGAGACAGTATTGATTTCCCAGTCAGAGGTCCAGAGTCAGAGGCATACAGCTGAGGAGAGATGGAGGGCATTTTAACTCACTGGCAACATTAGAGATCGTATTAGTCCTTCTTCTAAGGACTTTTGAAAGCACTGCAAAATGAGCTTTCTATACAGAACCTGCTTTGATTCAAATATAAAACCTGTTTGTCTTCAGTGTAGTTTTACAAGAAGCAAATAAAGTGTGTTGGTGTTAATCTCCCGGTGTCTATCAGGCAAAGGGCAAACCTTACTTGCTCTCGTGTCCATTGATGATGTGTTTGACATATGTTGTGTGGTGTAGTGTTCACCTTGGTCAAGTGCAGCGGGGTTAATGGTGGCCACATCAGCAGGTGACTTAAAAAGCGTTTAGCAGATATAATTGATGATGCAATTACTGTCCGGATAAAGGCGAAGTCTGCTTCGCCTCTAACATTATGACCGAAGAGCTATACATCTTTCAGCAGACCGGCCTCCCCTCCTCATTCCTCCTCTCTGTCAGCAGCCCTTTAGGGGAAACCATGTAATCACCAAAAGGGTTTTAGTTCCCCTCAGTTAGCAAACATCATGTAGCTATTAGGTCAATATTGGCAAAGGGCTGTAGAGAGGTAGACTGAAACTGATGGAGAACATTTTTACCCCTGTAAAACATTCTGTAACTATCATTGCTGCCTAAACCTACTTATTTCAGGATAATACACTATGGGGCGCTGATTATAAAGTTGCACACACTAGACATATCAACAACATTTCTCCATAATTGGCCCTAAAACATCACTTTTTAATTCAGATTTAGAGAAATATTTGTGAAATATGTTTGTCAAATATTATACATAAATGTTGATTTTTTTTCATGTAAATATTAAATGTTAACTCAAAATGTTAAATGTTATAAATAAATGTCCTGATTCCAAATATTTAGCTCTATTTCTAAACATTTAGTTTACATTCTAATTATTCAGCCTAACTTTTTGAACCTACTTTGGCTTTTTCATTGATGGTTTCACTATTTTATTAGGCCGACAAGGGTCAAACGCACAGCAACGGGCCAGTACATCTAAGTTCGAGGGAACAGCATCAAGTACAGGGACGATGTAAAATAAACTCTCAATGAGTTACAAAAAGAGGAACGTTGTGCAAATGAAAAAATGTGCTGCATAAGGAGACAAACACACCATCATCAAACAATCTGCAAACCAAGAAACGATCCGCAAATAGAGAAATGATCTGTAAACAAAAAACGCTGCATTACCGGTCACTACAAACAGAAGTGCTCCAAACCTGCAGGGGGCGTGTTCAGCATAACAGCTTAATCATGAGGGTTAATCAAGCGGCAACCACCGGTCTGAAAAAATGAGACATCATGGAAGTGCTAAAAAGCTGCTGTTCCTCGAGTGACCGCTTGAGGCTGGCTCCAGAAGCACTGGAAGTCCTGTACATGTGAACGGGAAAAAGGCCGTTTTCAGAGCTGAAATCGGCGTATTTAAAGCCTGGTACAAACTCTGTCTCCCGTCTGGATCGCTAATTTCGCTTACGGCACACACTGTGAGGGGGGTGAATTTTTTCTAACTCGGCCGTTAGGAAGATATTAGGATGGAGAGCTTACCCAATCAGAGCCACAGCTCAGATCACGTGACTGACGGGTGCCCAATAGCTGTGAGTTTGGGCACTCGTCCCATTTCCAATATGGCCGCGCCCGCCGTTTAGCCTCAAAACAGAGCTGCAGTAACAGACGGGTGACGTCACAGAGACTACGTCCATGTTTTATACAGTCTATGGTTAATGGACAGACACATTAGCTGTTCTCTCTCTCTCTCTCTCTCTCTCTCTCTCTCTCTCTCTCTCTCTCCATCCCGTGTGGCTCTCCATTCAGCTGTTACGCTGAATGCGCCCCCTGCAGATTTGGAGCACTTATGTTTGTAGTGACCGGTAATGCAGCGTTTTTCATTTGCGGATCGTTTCTGTATTTACAGATTGTTTGATGATGGTGCGCTTGTCTTCTTATGCAGCACGTTATTTCATTTGCACAACGTTCCTCTTTTTGTAACTCGTTGAGAGTTTGTGATTTTGCATCGTTTCCTCGAACTGAGACGTACTGGCCCATTGCCGTCTGTTTGACCCTTGTCGGCCACCATAGTTTTTAGATTGCTCTATTCATTTCTTTCCACAGCAGGAAGTCACAAATCTCTGGCACTGCTTATTTGGGGGTTGTGAGCTGAAAAATTTGGAGCTCTTACCTTGGACTTAAGTCTCTCACTGGTTTGAGTGGCGGCTTGTCAGTTTTCCACCATTTAGCAAGAACTGGACTTAACTTTTGTGTTTAAGTTAAGCTTCATTTCCCAGGCTGCTGCAGTTCCTTCACATTAAAAAAAAAAAAAAAAAAGTCATGTATTGGTTTGGTTGCCCACTAACATCAATCTAATTAGCTGCATTCATGTGCACAGTGTTGTAATGTAACAAAACTTAAATACTTTGTCACTGCATCTGTACTTTACTTTATTTACTCTTCTGACAACTTTTACTCCACTACAATTTCCCCGAGCCATTTTTGTTACTTGTCACCTCAAAATTAAATCTGGAGAAATTTAAGATGTAATGCATGATTTGACATGATCATGACAACTGCCAAGCATGAAGAAGAAGTTCTGCATGTGTGATTATGTCACATTACTGATGTCATCATGGAAGCACCTACTTCAGGCTCTGCTGATAACCAGTCTGGTATAAAATACTTGAAAACAATACTTGAGTACAAGTTCAGGTGTCTTACCAGAACATGACTGGTTGTCAGGTGGGGGATGCAGAACCGGGTAAAAACAGGTGGGGGGAGAACTCCAGTGCAGGTTTAAACTCAAAAAAACTTTATTCTCAACAAGGAAAAAGTCCAAAAACTCAAAAGACCAGGTATAAACAAAAGAGGATCAAAAGCACAGACTGAACTCAGGACAGGGATTATATACACAGGAACTAATCAAACCCTGGTGTGGCACAAGACACAGGTGAAGCACATGAGGGCCAATCACAAAGGAGGGAAACCCAGGACCAGGAAGTGAAAACACAAGGATCAGGTACAAAATGAAACACAAGGGAAACCCAGGAATAACTAAACAGGAAACCAGAACACAAGACAAGGGAAGGAATGAACACAAGGAAAACTTATAAACCCTAGAAATAAAGAAAAAAAGGCAAAACCCTGAAATCAATGCAAAAAAAAAAAAAAAAAAAAAAAAAAAAAAAAAAAAAAAAAAAAAAAAAAAAAAAAAAAAAAAAAAAAAAAAAAAAAAAAAAAGTCACCTTTTAGAATAACTTCTAAAAAAAAAAAAGTGTTTGCTTCTGTTTGACTTCTCTGTCTTTTTTTTTTGGTAATTTCATGGATAATATTTTTTTAATGCTTTGCAAAACATTTGAACTCTCTTTCATCCATTTAAACACTGAATAATTTATAGTTTATAAGCTTTTTAACCCTCAAATGTTTGTCTATATATTTTTTTAAATATACATATGTTGGAAACAAAATTAAAAACAATTTTTTAGACCCCAAGAAGAATAAAAATATCCTGACACAGGCTAATATGAATTCCCACCACATGAACCGTTGAATTTAGGAGTAAATAACTTTTAAATAGGTGACCACTGTAGTGACCACTATGCACCACAGGGTTAGTTTTGTATCTTAATGGTTTTGCTAAGCATTAATTTTGACAGACCTAATCCTATGACTTTCAAATAATTCAAGTTTCAATTTTAGTCTTATTAATGACAAAAAAACCTACAAATAGTTGTAGCATATTTTCAAACTTTGTGACAGGTAAGGAGGTAAGTCGTTTGAATACAATGAATATAAAGCTGTGTCTTTTGAAAGGTTGGTTATGTTGACAGACAGATGCCTGAAGGGAATCTGAACTTCCTCCATTCGACCCTTACTCTGAGACTTGTGGGAATAATTACCCCCTGATCAGGTTCAGCTTCCAGGTGAACTAGTTCAATGATGGGCTGATATAAAAACTCAGTCAAGTCATCGGATGTGTTGATTTGGATTCGGATGGTGCACCCTTCACCTAATTAGAGCCTTGTGGGACCACCTGGGTGGCTGCTGGTGAGAACCTGCAATAAAAACACAACCTGTCCGCATGAGGAGTGTGTGTGAGTGGCACTGAGTTCATTTCACACAGCAGGTGGGGACTTTTACTGTTATTACCTTGGGGCTGTTATGCAGACAGATGCCTTCTCAGCAGGAGGCATTCAAGTGAGCAGCGCATTTATAGATGCAAAGGTGCACTCCTACACCTAGTTTCATATTTGTCTGCTCCAACACAAACAAGATTCTGATGTAAGTTTGTTTATTCTGGTTACGTTTTAGGATCCTTCTTTTAAGTGTGGTGAATTGTCACTTTAAAGGTCAAAAATTAAAGCTCAGACTTGATGAAAACAAAACAAAAACAAAAACAAGCCTTCAACTTTTACTTCTTTAAGCGTGACATCTGACAGATGACAAGATTTTTGATCTGTGAATAATGGCCCTCTTTACATTCAGATAAATGGCAGGCAAAGTAACTCTGGATTTTTTTTTTAAAAAATTTTTATGTCATTGAGGGATTTAAGAACATTTTACATGTTTTCTCAAGAATAGTGCCAACAATATCAGACAAATTATGAAAAAAAAGCTCCTCAAAAGGATTTGTTATCATTATTATTATAGATAAACTTTTTTTTTTTATGTAGTGCCCAAGCCCAAATTGGAACCCCACTGGCATAGGGGTTATCTCTGGATTTTTCATTATTTTTTAAATTTTTATTTCATTGAGGGATTTAATAACATTTTACATGTTTATGCATTATGATTATTATTATTATTTTTTAATAATCTTTTTTTTCTTATTACTTTTTCTTTTGTTTTTTTTTATGTAGTACCCAAGCCCAAATTGGAACCCCACTGACAAAGCCAAAACCCTAAAAATGGCCACTGGGGGGCCTAACATGCCTCAAATGTGTATTAAATGTGTATGATCCTGACTGGGGGACAGAAAACAAACTTGGCCCCCAAGGACCCCCCCCCATGAAAATGCTTAATTGTACTTAGAATGCAAATGTTATTTGCAAATGTTACTTGTGTTTCTTATACTCCAAATTGCGTGCATTCATCAAGCTTAATGTCGTATCGAATCATGCCACAACATTCAAAGACAGTCAAAATTGTATGAATCCAGTATTTTCGTGCTGATACCTATTCCACATACAGCGCCCCCTTGGTGAGAAAAACACAGCCCCCAAAGCTACTTAGCGCTACAGGCCTGAAATATAGGATATTCAAAAACATCACATTGTACCTTGTGACCATGAGTGAGGAGGGCACACAGTGGAAATGAGACCTTACGGGAAATGGGCGAATCGCATTTGTCACACAGGCTGTCTTTACCCTGACATAAACTGACTGTCTATGCTCAACAGCTTAGACTAGAAGGATATAATTAAATAATGGTTTCTTCCTTTGCACAACTCTGAATAGGGGGAATAACAAGATACCATTATTTAATGATATCTTACTGGTTTAAGCTGCGGAGTGTAGACAGTCGGTTTATGTCAGGTCAAAGACAGCCTGTGTGACCTACATGATTCACCCATGTACAGCAGCGTCTCATGTCCACTGTGTGCCCTCCTCACTGATGGTTACAAAGTGAAAGTTATATTTTTCAATACGCTACAACCATGAGTAAATCCTTTTTATTTATAATAGGTATTTAGTCACCAAATCTATTTCATATGGTTAAGAGGAATTTTCCCAAATTATTTGAGAATATTATTGTTGATACATTTAGGTGATATCCTTAAAAAAAAAAAAAGTTGGGTAAAATTTACATTGAGTAGATCCTATAGGTTGCATTTTATAGTATGTATGCCATAGCACTGAGGTTGTTGTTGCCTGAGTTCATATTTCCAGAATTTTGTGGTGACCATGGTCAATAAAAATAAAAGTTAGAATATAAGAGATATTGTTTCTCAGCCACTGCTGTGAATTGATAGACAGATGGATAAATAAACGCATAATCCCTGAAGGGAAAATGGATAAACATGTAATTGTTTATTCATTTTATGGTTCTTACCATCTCCCTATTAAAAATGTGGAACTCAACACTATAATTGTCACTCAGTCATCTCTCTTGGTGAACGGCTTTTATGGGAGAAAATCTGAAGAAACGGCGATGAGTGATGGTAATTACTACCATACGTTTTTCTCCTCGTTCCACACATTATCTGTCAGGCTGTTCAAGTGGTCAGTGTCACCACTTTATTAGAGCTTTACTTGACAGGTTCCCAATGCTTCCATGTTTTTCCAACACTGTTGGTGATGGCCGGCTAAAAGACACGGGCTCGCAGCTCACCAATTTACTAATTGGTAATCCTGTCAACGTGTGCCGCGGTGTCATTGACCTTGTCTTTGTGTTGGTATTTGTCTAAGCTGGAAATGCCACAATAATTCAATGACCAGCCATAGAGGCATTTCACAGCATGCTATGAAATTCCTGTTGTGAAAATGATGCAGCTAAAAATGAAGTGTGCATTGTGTGCAGCCTTTGACTGCAACATTTATGCGTAGTATACCTTTAAGGCCAAATGTGACGTGTAGGTGGATTGTACATAATTAGGCCAGATTGTGTCGTTCCTCTGAAGTGTCGAAAAAGGAATAAAAATTAACACAAACTTTCCCTTTCCCTTCACTTGCATTTCAACAAATCACAGTGCATTCCATTAGTCACTCGCCTCGAAAAAAAAGGTGAGAAACTACTGGAGAGAGAATGTGTGGAAAATTTTAATAAGATATTTTAAGACTCAAAACTCAAAGTGGGTTTAAGTTTCTCTAAATAAAATAAAAAGAAATTTACAGCAATTGTAAATCATGCATATCCCACAAAAGTCTCATTTTTTATGCTTCAGGTAGATGATTTGTTGTCATGTTAACCTGTGTGACTGTATTTGACACCTTTACTCACTTCAGTAAAATCTCTGTGGTCACTCTTTGGCTATCTTTTCCAACACCTACAGCATTTCCTCCCTTAGTTTTCAGTCAGACCCTCATTCAGCCCCTCAGTTGGACCCTGTGACATGTTAAAAACACCAGTCACAGGTAAGGAAAGTGCTCTATGAAGACTTAAGTGCATCCTTCATCTTTCCTCTCGTCTCAGCATAAAGTACTGCCCTGCCTGTTTCCCTGTTTTTGTTTTTGCTCTTGTTCCTTTCCACCTGTCTTTTTCTAATATCAAACCACGTACTTTCACCTCTTTCAGTGGTCATTAAACTTTTGTTCACATTCATGTCATTAGCAACATTGTGCTAATGGAGTCATTAAGTGGTAATGAATGAGGTGGACTCAACGTGAAAATCCATATCTAACACTACATCTATATAGTTAAATCTCAAAGCTCTTTTTTATTAGTAATTGTGTCACATATATGAGGATGACAATATCTTACCGTATCAGTGTTTTTTTTCTTTTCCCTTATTGTAAAGCATGCCAGTATTGATGAAGTCATTTAGAAGAAATACTGAGCTCTGTATTCTGATTGGTCATTAAATAGCTACATATTCATGGAGCCAGTTCTACCTAAAGCCATGATCTTGCTAATTCTGTCTTTTTGACATTCTATGATGTCAACCTGCTCACTGTAAACTACTCCCTTTATTTAATGTGGAGTATATTTCAATAATAGAAGAAGGAGACAGGAGCTTTTTTTCTTTCATTCATTCCTGTGTCACTGCATATGTATAGTATTTACAGTATATAGATATGCACCTTGTTGGTTTGATTTGACAAATCAAGGCGACTATGGACCGTATAGAGCCAGTGATTCAAAGGTAATTTGGTCAGATTATTGTGATTGAATTGGAGCAAATTTTGAAAATGGGTTGTTCAAAAGGGAAAGAAGGATTCTGAAATCAGGGTAGATCACGTAATCCAACCTGTGTTTTGATCAAATCAAACCTCCAGTTTGTGTTGTCCAAAACTTTTCAGGTAACTTTGAAAAAAAAAAAAAAAAAATTGAAAGGATTATCCTGATCCTACGGAGCCCCCTAAGGGTCACGGCGAGTTTTTTTGGGGGGGGTAGACGATTGCGTTAAGGCCAAGCGGCAACCTTCGGTCTGAAAAAATGAGACAACACAGAAGTGCTAAAAAGCTGCTGCTCCTCCAGTGACCGCTTGAGGCTGGCTCCAGAAGCACCAGAAGTCCTGTACAAGCAGACGAGGAAAAAGGCCGTTTTCAGAGCTGAAATTTAAATTTAAAGCCTGGTACAAACTCTGTCTCCCGTCTGGATCGCTAATTTCACTAACAGCACACACTGTGAGGGGGGTGAATTTTTTTCTAACTCAGCCGTTTGGAAGATATTAGGATCGAGAGCTTACCCAATCAGAGCCACAGCTCAGATCACGTGACTGACGGGTGCCCAATAGCTGTGAGTTTGGGCACTCGTCACTCGTCCCATTTCCAATATGGCCGCGCCCGTCGTTTAGCCTCAAAACAGAGCTGCAGTAACAGACGGGTGACGTCAAGGAGACTATGTCCATGTTTTATACAGTCTATGGTTCCCTCGCAAAAGTTTTTGCATTCCCTCACAATGCCTTTTTTTGTCTTCAGATCCTCCTGATTCATGTTTTCACTTTCACTCAGGTGCAGAGAGTGGATCCAGAAAAGTTAGAAAGATATAGAGTCAATATGATAATGTAACATGATCAATAACTCATTATTAGAGCATTTCAGAAACAAAACTGACAAGTCTCTGCAGTCACAGCCATGTTGACTGAGAGCTACAATTGTGATTTTCTCAAAACGAGTCATTGCTTTGTGCTGGAAAACCTGCATTGGCTGCAACACAGAGGCAGCTGGTGCTGGGACGTTCAAAGACCGTCTGTAAATTGCAACATGGAAACAAACACAAAAAGGTATTTTGAAGGAACGCAAAAAAATTGCGTGGGAATATAATAGTTTTGCGAGGGAATGCAATAGTCTCCCCCCCAAAAAAACCCACCGTGACCCTTAGGGGGCTCTGTATGATCCTAACTCGGGATAAGATTTCAAGGTGGATTCCCAGAAGAAAAAAAAGGAAAACTTTAAAATTGGTCAAATTATACAACACTTGTTTCATTTGGTGTTCATCCTATACTTTCTATTTAGCACGTAAGCAAGTAAAAATAAATAAACTAAAATGATCTTGTCCCAATGAAATAATCACTCTAACGAAATATCAATAACAAACAAAAATAATGTTTTCAATTTTACTATCATTCATCACTGTTTATCGTGTTAAAAATGATTCCCAACAATTGCACATCCAGTCATTCTGACATAATTTATTATTTATTTATTATTATTTTGAAATATCCTTGATGTTTTTTGTTAATTTATATTTGTTTTTTATTCATTGTGGCTCAGATGAGGGGTCATAAAAGACATTATGAATGAAATTGGATGTTTTTGTTATATTTGTGTTTGCTTGCCCACATTCTGATATGTTGTCCCATTTAGAGCACTATTAATCTGGACTTGGTTATCCAAAAATGTGTATATGGATCAAGGTGGGCAGTGTTGTTTTGAAAAACCGACATAAAACTATGATGGATCAATTAATCCTGGAAAGCAAAAATTAAAATATAAATGGCTAAAAATAAAATTGGATTCCTAATTCCAGATTATTTTTAGCCGGATATAATTTTTTTCAACAATTGGCCCCATTTAAATGTTATTTATATTTTAATGCTGCTCAAAGATCCCAGACCTGTTCATAAAAAGGAAAACTTCAGATTTTTTTTTTTTGTAGTTTATGGATATGATAATATTAAGGATATAATGAGAAAAGGAAACATACTTTCTTCTCAGAGAGTTTTTTAAAAAATTTTGGTGAAGGAACTACCAAACTGTGCTATACTGTAGGAATGGATTCCATTTGTACTCATATAAATATTATGTTGAAGGAAACAATTTCCCACATCAAATTTTATCCTTTCTCTGTTTAAATTCTTTTTGATTGATTTTTTAAATGGTGTGTTGTTACTGTTTTTTTTTTTTTTTTTTTTTGCTTATTCCCCACCTCTTTTATCATTTGTCTCATAATTCTGTTGCTTGCACCAAGATGAGGCATCATTTCGACTGCCAGTGAGAATTGTAAATTAGCTTTGAGTTAGCTTTGGAAGAGATGGGAGGAGACAGGAGTGGGAGGAGGAGAAGAGATAAGCTGATGAGCATGTTGAAATTAGCATCAGGCTCAGTGGGAGAGAAACAGGGATGGGACATCTGAGAGACTTCCAGTGACAAATCGTGGTGTTTTAATGTCATGAGTGACGATTTGCATGAAGGCAGCATGCTGTGTTGGCTCCACTCCAGCGTGGTTTTGGAGCAGGTTCCAAGCAGGGACAAATTAACATGCCAATGAGCTCCAAAGTAGCTTTGCAAGGTCACTTTATTGGAAAATAATAAGAAAGCTCAACCTGAGGGGATTCAAGTTATTGAATCTGATCAACTTGTGCCACGATGGTGATTGCAAAATGAATCCCCCTGTTCTGAAAATCACTCATTTCGTATTTAATCTTTCTGAAACCTTTTCTTCAAACGTATTATAAGAAAAAAATCCAACATTTGTTAGAACAAACTGGTGCTTCATCGCAGCATTCTGCAGTTTTCAGCTTGTGTTGTCAAATCTGCCTCCTCTTGATATTTGAGCATTTTCCCTGGTTCTCTCCCACAAAGGCCAGACAGGGACAGATTAAATTTCAAGCATAAATAAATATTGTGAAAAGGTCACCTTTCCATCTGTTATTTGTGCAACCTCTAAAAGTAATTACATACAGAACGATGTCAGCAAAGCTGTTTGTGAGCTCTTGTTGTCTAAACAGCGTAGCTCCCAGAGCTCATTCCATATACACCTGCAGGACTGTGCCACGGTAAACAGGTGAAGTCAACAAGACTGAATACATAGAAAAGTGATCACACAGTAATGTACGGACCGATGAGCTCCATTAATTATGGATTGATAAAAAAAAATGTGGCAATTCTGCAAACTTTCTTATAGCAACACAGTGTTTTCAAGTTTATATATGGGTCAGTGTCATTTTTAAGTTCCAAAACAGCAAAAAAATAAAAATAAGATAAAAGTTATAAGATGTGTTCAGCTTTAACTGTGTAAATCTATGTGTGATTTTTACTATTATTATTGTCCATTGCGCATTGTATTTTTTTTCCACCATTTTATTTGGTGTTTCCATGAACAACCCCTAAAAATGTCATGTGGTAAAACAGAACTATTTCTATTAAGTATCAAAAATATTGTTATTAACACTTTTAAAGTCAATCAAAATGTAATTACGGATCTGCACAGACTGTTCACACAGTTGCAGAATGTCAACTCCAGATGTTTAAAAATTAGATATGTTGCCTTTAATGTGACAGCATGTCAGTTTTCAACATTTCAAATCAAATCAAATCAACTTTATTCATCCATTGGGAACTTTGTTTGCAGAGAAAGTGCCAGTGCAGAAACAAATAAAACAGAGCACGTCTGTTCACAGATTACAATCTAAAATTCATGAGTTCCATAATAAATACATTAAAAGCAATACATTTGTAACAATGTTTTTACAATTAGATTGGCAAAAGGGATCAAAATCTGAACAAAGTTTCAGAATATACGAGCCTTTTCTCATGGTGTTCAATCAAAATTTCACTTAATAGACACATATACACACACAAATATAGATGAGGGCAGGAGGTTATGCTGTAAGCACTCCAGGGTGTCTGTGTGTGGAGGGGATAGCTGGTTGTGTTGGGGGCTACAGGTTGGTCCCTGTGGTTTGGTGGAGATCTGGGGCAAGCCTTAAGTTTTAAAATTATTTTATTGATTATATTGAGACTTGACATCATCACTTCTTCTGTTATTGCCATTATTATTAATGTCATAATCGTCATTACTACTATAATCTACAAGATGATCAATAGTGTTATAAAAATGGAAGTATTATTTAAAATTATTTATGTATTTGTTTATTCATTTATCTTTAACTTATTTGTTTTTCTTTCTGACAACATTTGTATTTCCTTTTTCCCCCCCCTTTGTTTTAAAAGCTCTGTAAGTGTTTCTGTTGTAGGTATCGTCACAACTATCTCTGCCACTATCACTACTCCAGCCAGTGGTCGAAATATCAATCATTGTTTGATTCGTCTTTGTCACTGTCTTGCCTTGTAGTACAATAAAATATAAGGAAGAGAAATGAAAAGTTATGAAAGTCCATCTGTACTCTACGGTGGCGGAATGCATTCACCTGATAAAAAAAAAAAAAATCAACCCTGTTTTTACAAGATAGTATCTCATAAAAACAAAATTTTTATTCGTTTTCCTGTTTATATGAGATACTATCTCATAAAAACAGGATGATTTTTTTTTTTCTGGTGAATGCAATACGCCGAAATAGGAAAACCAAAAATAAATAAAAGTCCTGTTTTTTTTTAGATATTATCTCGTAAAAACAGGAAAATAAAAAATAATTATCTTAAAAATAGGATTTTTTTTTTTTTTTTCTGGGGCGAATGTAATACACCATTTGAATATGTACAATTCAAATTTTGCAGCTTGGAATAAAACTGTGGAGACAAATTTGCATTATTTCGAACAATCTACCAGCATCTTTTCTAATAGATTAAAGATTGAAAGTAGCTGTTTTAGTATAGACATAGTGTCTGATCTGAAGGTATTTTTAAAATTCTTTTGTTTGGATTTTTATGAGCCTGTAATAATTGGACTGTTTTAAATTTCCCCTGATCCCAATGGTCATAAATATGGTAAATTCCTGCTTCAAACCAGTTCTGACAGTTAGATCCAGCGCCCCCCTTTGGTTGAATCAGTGTTATCAGTCATTGTTGTTAAATAACTCACTTTATGTTTACTCCCAAATAGTTTCCAAAGAGAAGTCCAAGTATTACCCACAGTAGAAATCAGAAAAATGTCTTTTGCCATAGTTGGTGGTTCACTCCTGGGTTTACCAAGCAACAATATACATTTTATATCCATGACTTTGGAGATTTTCTGCTTTCTTACCTTTTTTTTATCATACTCATGACTGAAAGGCATCCCCTTTCCCTTGTGTGCTGCTGTAAATAGAAACACGACGTGGTTCTTGACTGCACACAGAATGTTAGGCCAGCATGTAAACCTTTTAACAGCAGAGCTACCTTATGTAGAGGCATGTGTAATCGCAGCAGTATGGAATCAGACCTCATGAGCTCAGGAGCCATAATGCATGCATTATGAATGACATAATATGCCGCGCCCCCCTCTTCCCCCCCGCCCCTCCCCCCAGCAGCACATGATCGCGTGCTTTCTCCCTTTTAGGAGAGGCAACAGAAAGAGGTCAAACGTGACATCAGAGGAAGGCAAGTGATGGCACCGAGGCAACACAGTGCACTTTGAAAAGACAGAGAGACTGAGAGAACTTTCTCCTGGGACTGATCTTAAAGGCCAAGCAGTTCACTCTGCTCTCTAAATTTAGACCCAGGTTTTATTGGCTGGATTCACCAGGAAAGTTTTCCTCAAGGCTAGAATTTGGTTTTAATATTTAAACAAGCATCGGCACGTCATTTTATATTCCAACACAGATAGATGATCCTCACATGTACAGCTGTAAATAACCTTCAAATCTGTGGCATTTTTTTTATTACTTTTACTCCTTCTACTATATAGATATGATGCATTTAGTAACCTGTCTACAATTTGAAGCTGCTCAACACATGAATACTTGTAAGGCATAAAATTCTGTATCACATTTATGAAATTCAGTAGCTTTAAGGTGGATTTTTCTTTGCTGTTCCTCAACAGACCTCTGCTTCCACCAGTGATGTCCAAACATTTTTAAAGAGGACCACATTTGATTTAGTGAAAATGACAAGGACCAGAGGCACAAACTGATCTGACCTCACGTCTGTTACCGTACCAGATGATGAGTCATTGGTTTTTATGGCAGGATTTAGAGATCTTCGTGATTTTTCTTGGTGTTTTCAAGACTGTTTTGACTTGCAAACCTCATTTGTGTCCATTTTTATCCAGCATTCTGAACTCTTCTCTCTCACTATTTTTTGACTCATCTACACTATTTCTTAATTCCGAGGCTTTAATGAGTTTTTCTAATTCTCTATGTTCATAACATACATTTTAAAACCATGATAAATGCATTCATTTGAACACATCATCATTCGTTTATACATTTTACTAAATAAGTTTTGTTTTTGTTTAATATTTTGTTTTTAGCAACAATACTGGTGTTGAGTTTGATTAAACTGTAATTAAAACATGTTTTAAATTGAGTGACCATGTTCTGAAAACCAAAAAAGATCCAGTACGATCCTCAAAGGTAACAAGTTAGCTTCATCTCCCAAACACTTATTTAAAATCACTGCTTTTCTGGTTGAGGGGAAATTTTGAGATAAAGTCAAATTAATTTGATGAGTAGTCAAAACTGAAACTTTTTTTCATAGTTTTGACTTAATTTTCTCAAATTTCAACTTTTTATCTTAGAATTTTGACTTTTTATCTCATAATTTTTGCCTCATATCACAACTTTGACTATTCATCTCGAAACTTTAACTTTTTATCTCACAATTTTGACTTTTTACCGGAAAATTTCGACTAATGTGGCCCCGAAACAAAAAGTAAAACGAAAAGTTGCAAAATTAAAAGTCAAAATGTTGAGTTAGAAGTCAGAACTTTGAGATTTTTTTTTTTTTTTTTTAATTATGACTTTTCCTCTCAAATTTTTTGACTTTTTCAACCCATAATTTTCAACTTTTTTTTATTTCAAATTTTTGAATAATAACCCTTTCCCACTATAACTGGATTTTGGACGAATTATGGGCAAAAAATAATTTTAACAAAGCAAAGTTTTCATTTTTTTATTTCTCAACTGGCAGAAATGGGCTTCCATAATAATACCTTACCATGTTGTTATATAAAATAAACCTTTACATATTTCTCTTGTGCAAAAATATTTTTAAAATGTCTCAAAATCTTCGTCAGAGTTAAATTTGATTTTGCCTAAGTTAACCAAACGTACTCTATTGCCCAGACATGTCCTCCTTTTTAGTCATAAGATTATAAGCGGGAGGGGATTTAACGAATTTCCCAAAATATCCTGGTTACTCAGGGTTTGTTTTGATCATTGATTATTATAATGAATCATAGATAGAAGAGGCTTATGTATTTAAGCATGTGGTGAGACATTACTATTGAAGCCCATTTAATTGAAATATCCTTTCTGAGATCAATGAAGTATTTTTCATTTCCAGCAGTTAGAAAATGTAAAAAAAAAACAAAACAAAAAAAAAAAAATTCTTTGTAAAGATTATTTTTTTTCTTGGGGGGGGGGGGCATACTAAGTCAAAATATAGAGATATAAATGAAAATAATAAGGAAAAAAAATTCTAAACTATAAGATAAAGTGCTAAATTATAACACAAAAGTATACATTTTGAGGAAAAAAAAACAAATAATGAGGGAAAAAGTCAAACTTTAGAGATAAGACCATGTTTTTGTACATGCTCAGCATTTCGACAGGTTGGCGCATCAGAAAAATACCAGTAGCCCAGTGCAGCACTTTTTTATTAATACCAATGGTCTGAAAAAAAAAATGGCAGCTTGGGGATTTTTTCTAAATCCCTGGACATCATTTTACCACCAAGAAGGAGGAAATGTCTGTACAAAAGAGGACATTTGGTCACCCTTTGGTACATGATTGTGTGCATGCTGCAAACTCAAGATGAGCAATTTGGATTTAGAACCAATGACATGATAAAACACCACAGAAGCAAAAGGACGCACCAATTCTAACAGGGCTTATTTTTACTAAAAAAAAGGGGAAAAAACACATTAATTGGGAGTACACTTCCTGACAATTTTTAAAGGTGCCTGAGATATCCACTGTGGGGTACTTTGATGGTGTTTTGACACACCAGGGTTGCAGTTTTAAAACCTAAGCCATCTGTGCCAAGGTCTAATGTGGAGCAGCTTGCTATAAACTCTTTGTTGGCCTCACAGTCCGGAACCCACGAGGCTAATAACATCACTGTTGTTAAAATTTACTGTGTTTCTACTCGGCGGCGTCGGATCCCTCATTGATCAGAGTAAATCAACTCTCACCAAACTGTAAAACATCATCTCAGAGTGATGCCGCTAATGATCGGGCCCGGCAGACGACACCCGCTGTCTGAAGGGCTGCTGCAGTATCAAAGCCATGCTGTCTGTCTCCTCTCCCCCCATGGCCTCATCACACTTCATCTAATAATGGGGATTTACTGCTGCTCCTTTTTTTTTTTTTTTTTCTCCCCCCCCTCTTGCTCACTTGGCAAGATAAACAGGCGATTGATGAATCAGGCATAATGCACAGGCTTACGGGCACAGACAGCAAGCAGCCCACAGTAAATATGTGCAGACAGGATCGGATTTCAGCATTAGCAGTGAGGAGATGCATTTATTTGCCTCTAACCCAGACTCATAACAGCACTGAACTTCAATTACCACGTCTGAGAGGTGCAGATAATACATGCAAACGGCACCGCTCCCAGCCATTACCAGCACAAATATACAGTGTACTTTTCACACAGTCTGTCTGAGCTGCTCTCCATTCAAACAGGCTTGTAACGCCTGGAGTAGAGGGATTTTTCTCTCAGAGATGTGTGAATGTGTGCTGTTGTCATAT
>RPOG01004407.1:25891-45239 GCA_008086565.1 Thalassoma bifasciatum | reverse complement strand
GTGTGTGTGTGTGTCTGTGTGTGTGTCTGTGTGTGCGTCTGTGTGTGTGTAAAGCTCCTGTGTGATATTTCTGGACCAGTCCTTCATTCCAGCAGCAGACCCCCCCTGACGTCAGTCTCAGACCCTCTGCTGGTCTGATGAGGTCTGATGTGGTCTGATGTGGCCTGATGTGGTCTGATGTGGTCTGATGTGGTCTGATGTGGTCTGACGTGGTCTGATGTGGTCCCTGTCTGTGTTTACAGAAACCTGTGGAAAGATGAAGCAGAAACATAATCAGAAGAATAAAAAGGAAGTTTAGTGTTGAAGGTGACTCGTTTGCAGTCGTTCATCAGGTTTAACCGTCGTTCTGTAACCGACCAATCAGACGACTCCCTCTGATACCTGACATAATTACAGGTGCGTCCTTTAAATTCCACTTTAATGTGACAGAAACAGGTGCGATGACATTTCATCTCCTCTAACACACCCAGAAGTTCTCAAATAAACAAATTAACTTTAACGTCTTTTTCTGATCGCTGCCTTAAAAAGTCATTTTAAGCTGTTTCCTGTTTCCTGTCCAGAGTTTATTATTATTTTAATGAGGATTTAATGTTCAGCTTATTTACATCAACATCAAACATTTTAATTCTGTTTGGTGATTTTCAGGTTTGGATATTTTGACGTTTGGACGACAGATGGAACTGAGCTTCTTTGTTCTTTATCTTTGGAAAATTCACAGAAATGTTCATTAATAAGCTCAGTCTCTGTATTTAAATTTATTAATACATAAATACATTTTCTTTGTGCTGAAGAATGAAAGAAAAAAACAATCTTCTTTCTTTGTTTTTCCAAGTTTACGAGATACTAATCAGATTTAAGAGACAGATTATATCGAAAAGAAATATTATTTTAATCTTAATTTTCCACCATTACTACGCTCTTTATAACTTTCTTGTTTATTTAAGGTTTTGAATTTTATTAATATTCAACAAAGCAAAGGCCTGGTTTCTGATGTTTCCTGAGTTAAGTTTAGATCCATATGTACTTTTATAAACATATATAAAGGTCCATATGGGGTATGTATGGATAGATATGTAAATAGATAGAGGTAAAGATCAAGATATAGTTATGTGTAGACAGATTGAGATAATATTTCTTGTGTGATTTATACCTCAAATTCTCTATTATTATTATTATTATTGTTAGTGTAATTATTATCATTATTATTGTACATCCATTTTTTGCGTAGTATGTATCCCTTATTCTATTTTTGGTGTTTTTAATTTTTGTGTAGCATGTATTCCAATTTTTTTTGTGTTTTTAATTCTTTGTGTAGATATATATCTTTGTATTATTCTTTTGTTATATTGAGTTGTATCTGTATCATATTGTTCCACTGACCCATATAAATGGCTGTTGTAAAAACTCTATTTCCCAGTTTGGGATCAATAAAGAATTTCTATTCTATTCTATTCCATTCTATTCTATTCTATTAAATTATAAAGAATCAAATGAAGTATTTAGTGTATATTAATGTTAGAACAGTGCAGTACCGTGAGTGACCATGTGGGGGCCTCAGTGAGCAGAGTGATGTGTGTATATAAGTGTAGAGGAAAAGAAGAGAGTTGTAGGGGAGTGTCATCATCATTCTCTCTCACCCTGCGGGTTTCTGCGGGTTTTTGCGGTTATTTGCGGGTTTTTGCTGGTCTCTGCGGGTCTATAATCCCCTCCCTGGTCTCCATAACTCGGTTAAAGTCCCCGTTTTTACCGTCTGACTCCGTCATGTCGTCCCGGAAGAGGACCGTCCCGGAGGAGGGTATGCCCCTCGACCTGCGCCGCCACGGGCGGACATTCGTGGCGCCGGGCCCCTCCTTCGTCGTGTAGCGCCGCGACCAAGACCGCGCTCCTCCGTCGTTTCCCTAGGGCGACTTCTTGTAGTTCTTCGACCGCCCCCAAGGCGAGTATCCGACCCACGAGGCCCGGCGCGACCTGAGTCTCGAGAAGCTGTCCATTTGTGGAAAAACACCGAAACATTAAAGTCACCGAGACAGGTAAACATTAAAGTCACTGAGACAGGTAAACACCTGAAATAAACACTAAAAACACCGAAACATTAAAGTCACTGAGACAGGTAAAGACTAAAAACACTGAGACAGGTAAACACCAAAAACACTGAGACATTAAAGTCACTGAGACAGGTAAAGACCAAAAACACCGAAACACTGAGACAGGTAAACACCTGAAATAAACATTAAAAACACCGAAATACTGAGACAGGTAAACATTAAAAACACTGAGACACTGAGACAGGTAAAGATCTGAAACACTGAGACAGGTAAAGACTAAAAACACCGAAATATTGAGACAGGTAAACATTAAAAACACTGACACACATTCACCTGTGGGTTTGGACTAAAACCAGCAACTCAATACAACTTAAATACACCTGAATACACCTGTTATAATACACCTGTAATAATACACCTGTTATAATACACCTGTAATAATACACCGGTTATACACCTATATATACCTGTAATAATACACCTATAATACACCTCATATATATCTGTAATAATACACCTATAATACACCTCATATGTATCTGTAATAATACACCTCATATATACCTGTAATAATACACCTGTAATACACCTCATATATACCTGTAATAATACACCTGTAACACACCTAAATACACCTGTAACACACCTCATATGTATCTGTAATAATACACCTCATATATACCTGTAATAATACACCTATAATACACCTCATATGTATCTGTAATAATACACCTGTAATACACCTCATATGTATCTGTAATAATACACCTCACATATACCTGTAATAATACACCTGTAATACACCTCATATGTATCTGTAATAATACACCTCACATATACCTGTAATAATACACCTGTAATACACCTCATATGTATCTGTAATAATACACCTGTAACACACCTCATATATACCTGTAATAATACACCTGTAACACACCTAAATACACCTGTAATAACAGTCAGTGCCCACAGAGATGATCTGAGCTTACGCCTCAATTAACTCTTGAGGTTGTATCTGAGTTTAAACTATAAACTAAGTTTATATATGAGTTAATATACAAGTTTACACCTTAGTTTACCTTTAATTTATACCTGAGTTTATACATTAAATAACTATTAAAAATGTACAGAAGTTTATTTTAGTTTAACTAAATAGAAAAATTAACTCTATGAAAGACAGAGTGAAGGTGTGTCAGGTGAATAGTATGAGTGTGTGTGTGTGTGTGTGTGTGTGTGTGTGCGCGTGTGTGTGTGTGTGTGTGTGTGTGTGTGTGTGTGTGTGTGTGTGTGTGTGTGTATCAGGTGTATCGTGCATGTGTGAGTGTGTGTGTGTCAGCAGGTAAAGTCTATAGGTGGAGCGTAATTACTTTGTTCTGGGAGCATCTGTCATGTGTGTGTGTGTGTGTGTGTCTGTCATGTGTGTGTGTGTGTGTGTGTCTGTCTGTCTGTCATGTGGTTGTGTGTGTGTGTGTGTGTGTGTGTCTCTGATCCTGAGCTCGTTTTTCTGGATGTTTCTCTGAGCAACGATGACGATGATGATGATGAAGATGAAAGTTTCAGAAACATGTTCTGATCTGTCTGATGAAATTCTGCCTCCTCAGCGTTTGGGTGTCGACCGACCACGATGAGATCGAGGCGGTGTCCAAAGCCTGGGGGGCCAAAGTTCACCGCAGGAGTCCGGAGGTCTCCAGAGACTCCTCCTCCTCCCTGGACACCATCAAAGAGTTCGTGCGTCTGAACCCGGGTACAAAACTGAACTGTCCAGGAAAATAATCTAATCATGATTATTATTATTTCCTATATTCTGATTTTTTCCTGTGATTATTTCTAGTTTCCATCTTCTGTGTTTTTAAACAAACTCATTTTGAACATGAACAGTTTCATTAATTACAGCACAACAACAACAACCCACTACCACAACAACTGGGACTGATTTTTACACATTTAACCACTTTGACCTGCTTTTTTCACACTTTTGGAACATTTTTTTAAAACCTTCTCACTATTTTCCAGGTTTACTCCCATTTTTCTTGTCAATTTTTGTTGTTTTTGCCCTTTTTTATGCACTTTATTTTGTCTCTTTGGGCAAAATTTTGGCAACAAACTATTTTCTAAGTTGAATCCCCATTTTCTTGCATTTTGCTGACTTTGGCCATTTTTTCCATTTATCACTGATTTTGTCACTTTTTTTCCACCATTTTTGCTTCTTTCTGAATTTTTTAAAGTTTCCTGCAGAACTTTTCTTGCTAATTTTTGTTTCTTTTTGTCCATTTAAGTCACTTTTCACTCTTTTTTTTTGCCTCTTTTGGACCATTTTTTTGCTGCTTTTTGAGTATTTTCAGGTTTATTCCCAATTTAAATTCCAATTTTTGTTGTGTTTTGGCAATTTTTCTACCTTAAACTGAGTTTTATTGCTGTTTTTTCCTCTTTTCTCCACTTGTATAGTTTCTTTTGTAAAGGTAGTTTTTAACAGTTTGTCTCTTTGGTTTAGTAAATCTGGTGTAGAACAGAAAATTTTTATTTTTAAAAAAAAATATAAACAGAATTATTTCTCTGTCTGACATTAGAATATTGAAGCAGATTGTGATTGAATCTAATTTGTGATAAAATGTTCGGCCCTAAAACAAACGAATGAACGAACAAACGCCTCCAGGATGTGGAGTGTGTTTGATTAAAGCTGCAGCAGCTGTTTGATACACAGGGCTCTGTTGACTCTGTGTGTGTGTGTGTGTGTGTGTGTGTGTGTGTGTGTGTGTGTGTGTGTGTGTGTGCAGAGGTGGATGTCATCTGTCATATCCAGGCCACGTCGCCCTGTCTTCACCCGTTCCACCTGAAGGAAGCTCTGGAGCTCATCACCGTCAACGGCTACGACTCCGTCTTCGCCGTGGTGCGGCGCCACCAGTTCCGCTGGAAGGAGGTGAAAGCAGGAAGTAAGTGTGTGTGTGTGTGTGTGTGTGTGTGTGTGTGTGTGNGCAGATTGTGATTGAATCTAATTTGTGATAAAATGTTCGGCCCTAAAACAAACGAATGAACGAGCGAACGCCTCCAGGATGTGGAGTGTGTTTGATTAAAGCTGCAGCAGCTGTTTGATACACAGGGCTCTGTTGACTCTGTGTGTGTGTGTGTGTGTGTGTGTGTGTGTGTGTGTGTGTGTGTGTGTGTGTGTGTGGGTTTGTGTCAGCTACAGGGGCTGTAATTTTCAAAAACAATCAAATTTGATTATTTCTCCTTTGTTGCCTTTTTTTCTGGTTCCTCATCTTTGACCAAACATTCGATGACGACTCTTGAGCCTCAGAAGTGTTTTTATTAAAGTGCTCAGTGTTTTAACTTTGGTTCAACTCTGGTGTAACAGAGAAAATATCTGGTGTAAAAACTGAAGCTGATATTCTGACACATTTAAAGGAATATTTCACGGACATTAGATTTCGTTTAATTTGTGATGAATTGCCCAGCCCCATCCGTGACCTTTGACCTCACCTCTCTCTCTCTCTCTCTCTCTCAGGCAATGAGTTGACCTTCCCCTTTAACCTGGATCCTCCAAACCGTCCGCGGCGTCAGGACTGGGACGGCGAGCTGTGTGAGAACGGGTCGTTTTACTTTGCAACCAAAGAGCTGCTGAAGAAAACCAACTGTATGCAGGTAAGAACAACCACACCTTCATCATCTTCATCTTCATCATCATCATTATCTTCATCTTCATCAGCATCATCATCAGCATCATCACGGTTCTCTCTGCTCGTGTCTCAGGGCGGGAAAATCACCTACTATGAGATGCTTCCTGAATACAGCGTGGACATAGACGTGGACATCGACTGGCCTGTGGCCGAGCAGAGAGTCCTCAGGTGAGTTTACACAAACTTAGAATCTTAAAGAAACTTAACAAAGCTCTAAGAAACTTAAAGAAACTTAAAGAAACTCAACAAAGCTCAAAGAAACTTAAAGAAACTCAACAAAGCTCAAGGAAACTTAAAGAAACTTAAAGAATCTCAACAAAGCTCAAAGAAACTTAAAGAAATTTAACAAAGATTTAAGATAGTTAAAGAAATTTAAAGAAGCTCAAAGAAGCTTAAAGAAACTTAAAGAAACTTAAAGAAGCTTAAAGAAGCTTAAAGAAACTTAAAGAAGCTTAAAGAAACTTAAAGAAACTTAAAGAAGCTTAAAGAAGCTTAAAGAAATTTAAAGAAACTTAAAGAAACTTAAAGAAGCTTAAAGAAACTTAAAGAAACTTAAAGAAGCTTAAAGAAACTTAAAGAAACTTAAAGAAACCTAAAGAAGCTTAAAGAAAAAGAGAGTCCTCAGGTGAGTTTACAGGAACTTAAAGAAACTTAAAGAAACTTAAAGAAACTTAAAGGAGCTTACAGAAGCAGGTTTAGTTTCTGGACTCTCTCTGTTTCCTCAGTGTTTCCTCTTAAAGCTGCAGGCTCCTCCTCCTCCTCTGAGTCTGTTTGTTTTGCTTTGTTTACAAAGTTCAGTGCTGAATAAAATCTCAGTAGAGCGTAGATTAAACATGAAGTGTTAGGATTGAGTCTCTAAATGAATTCAGTTTTGTTTTGGACCTTGAGCTGTTCCTGAAACTAGAAGTTGAGAAAAGTTGCTCAGTTTATCACGCCTGGCCAGTAGAGGGCGCTAGAGTGAAGAGTGTTTCTCTGTCTCACCTGTGGCTCCTGATTGGTCGTCTGGTCCTCAGGTACGGTTACTTTGGTAAAAACGTTCCTGAGACGATCCGCCTGTTCTTCCTGATGGTGTCGGGCTGTTTGACGGAGGGAAGGATCTATCTGAGCGTGAACGGAGGAGAAATGATCTCCATCAACAACCGGGACATCATGGGGATCCGCATGCTGCAGAAGGAGGGCGTGGAGGTTCAGAAACTTAAAACACCTTTAAACACCTTTGTTTGAATAAAATAACCCCGCTTTAATGACCCCGCTTTAATGACCCCGTTTTAATGACCCCGCTTTAATGACCCTTCCTGAAGTACCTGTATTTCTGTGACTGACCTGTTGTGCCTGTGTCCTCCACCAGGTGGTGCTGCTGGCCTCCTGCCTGGACCCCCTGTCCCAGAGTCTGTGTGACCTGCTGAGTCAGAGGACGGGCTGTAAGGTGGTGGAGGTGGGGGAGGAGCCTCTGGAGAACCTGAAGCTTCTGGTTGGTCAGAGGAAGCTGGAGTGGAAGGACGTGGCCTATATGGGTGAGACACATACACCGAGAACACGCCAAACACGCCAAACATAACAAACATAACAAACACGAGCCATTAAAATCATCAGTAAACGTCATTAAAAGCCCCAAAGAATCACTTCAATTTTACAGCTTAAAAAAAAAAACCACACAGTAACTGCAGCTGAACAAACAGCAGAAACATGAACATCATCTTCAACTGGTCTGACGGGTTTAAATCCTCCATCACTGATTCTTCCCTGTTCTGTCTGAGAGCGCCCTCTAGTGGTGGAAGAGATTCCCTGGTTCTAAGCGAGTAAAGCTGATACTAAAAGGTGACGTGGACGGACTGCCGGTCACTCATTGGTCAGAGAATGTCGTCTCTGCAGCTTCTGACTCTGAACAAATCACTTACAAGAGGCAAAGGAATAAGTCAGCGACGGGTTTTTAATGACATTTAAACCTGACGGCACAGAACCAGACTGAATGAAGACAAAATACAGCCCTAAAATGCTCCTTCATGATTCCTAAAGAAGTTAAAAGTCCTTTTTAAAGCAAAAAGAAGTTAACAGCAAAGATAGTTGGCTTTAAAGAGTCTTTTAAATTAAATCAAAGTTGGTCGGTGCAGGAGCGATCTGTCTGCCACGAGAGTCTTTAAGCACCAATCAGTCCATTAATCCACAGGGAACCAAAAAGGAAAACCAGTTCAAAGAAGAATGATTNTTTTTTTTTTCCTTTAAAGACCACGGTGGCACATATGTTAGTACAAAATGATGTTTGTGTGGCGTTATAGATGAACATGCACGCACTTCTGTGCAGCACTTTAGCGCAGCTGTGTTATAAGATCCACGCCCACCGTGAGTCTGTAGTCGGGCTAGAGGAAAAGAACCAAACCCAGTAGAGACGAGGAGAGGAGAGCTGGAACTGTAGAGTGGAAAAGCTCCATTATTTAGAAATAAATGAAAGAAAGAAAATGGTTTTGAATTTTCTGTGACAGCGTAGAGAAACTAAAAAACTTTAAAAAGTGTCAGATTTGTGAGTTTTGTTCCTGTCAGACTTTTTTTCTTAGTTGAACCTTTTCGCTGCTTCATGTGAGTTTGTGACTTTAAAAAGATTCACAATAACTTTTTACAGCTTTGTAAAGTTTTGGTTTTCCTCTCACTCAGGAACGGAGAGTTCGGACGTGAAGTGTCTGAGTCTGGCGGGTTTGAGCGCCGTCCCCAAAGACGCTCCGGTGGAGGCCATCAACGCCTCCAAGTACACGTGTCGCAGCGTGGGCGGGAAAGGCGCCGTGCGGGAGTTCACCGAGGTCCTCCTGCTGCAGAAGAAGAAAGCGCAGTCGCAGATGGAGCAGGAACGCATCGACCGCAAAAACTTCTGATTCCAAACAAATGAAGACAAAGATTATGACGACGAGAGATTTAGATCAGAGTCAGGTTTTTGTTTACATCAAAGAAACGTTTCTGCGTTCACCTGTCTGCACACTTTGGAGTTTGTTTCCAAGAAGAGGAAGTTTAATGTGAAATGAAAGCAGAGGATGATTCATCGTTAGGTTTAAAGCGCTGGACTGCAAAGTGACAGTTAATTTACAGAGAAAACCTGATCTGTTCGCTCTTACATCAACTTTATCTTTCATTTTAACACCAAACAAAAACCTTTAATCATTCTCTAATCATCAGATATTATTGATTTTATTCACATCCTTAATCACAAACGCAGAGTTTTAAATGCTTTAAGCTTGGGTAAAGTTCTTTATCCTCTAAAATCTGTTGATTTCTTTTTTTTTAATTTTATTTTTTGTTAAATCTCCATAAATCAAATAGAAGGAGTGAAGGCGAGAGTCTCACAAACAGCTTAAATGTGAAGTTCAGAGCTTTAAAGACGCTAAAAGAAGATTTTTTTAACACGGACAGAAGCGTGAAATTCTGTTTGAAACACTTTCCCCAGAAAAAACACTTTAAACTTTATTTTTATTCTTATTTCCATGAAGGGATCGTTGGGATTTTTGTGCCTTTTCTTTCTTTGAGATAAAGATTTTCTGTTTTTGAAAACTGGCTGTGAAGAGGTTACAGAAGAATCACTTCACTCTGAGGTGATTTTAGGGAGAAACGCTGGTTTATTTGTTTATCTGTGATTTAATAATAATAAAGTCAACTTTGATCAAACCTGAAGGAGTGAAGTTGGTGTGTGATTCAACGTCTGTGTGAAGTTAGTGTGTGATTCAACGTCTGTGTGAAGTTAGTGTGTGATTCAACGTTTGTGTGAAGTTAGTGTGTGATTCAACGTCTGTTTGAAGTTAGTGTGTGATTCAACGTCTGTGTGAAGTTAGTGTGTGATTCAACGTCTGTGTGAAGTTAGTGTGTGAAGTCAACAAACAAACATAAACAATAAACAAAGCAATAGCAAATGCAGAAAGAAGAAACAAAAAGCAACGACAAACACATATCGGAAAAACAGCAACAACAACAACAGACATGCAGGACAAACCAGCAACAACAACCATCAACTTAAATAACAGGACACAACAGTAATTACAGCAACAACAGACAAAGCAACAGGAAACAGCAATGCCAGACAGCGACAACAGACAACAACAGCAAACCAAGCAACGGAGATAAAGCAACAGGGAAAAAACACCAACAAGCAAAGCAACGGCAGACAGAACAACTATTAACAAAGCAACAAGAAACAAAGCAACAGGAAACAGCAACAATCAACAAAACAACAGCGAATAAAGCAAAAAGATACAAACGACAACAACAAACAGCAACAACAGAAAGCAGAAATAAACACAGCAACAACTTAAACAACTTAAACAACAGGAAACAATAATAAGTACAGCAACAGCAGACGAAGCAACATGAAACAGCAATGCCAGAAAACAACGACAAACAGCAACAGCAAACCAAGCAATAAACAAAGCAACAGAAATAAAGCAACAGGGAACAAACAACAACAAGCAAAGCAATGGCAGACAGAGCAATCATCAACAAAGCAACAAGAAAGGAAGCAACAGGAAACAGCAACAGCAAACCAAGTAACAAACAACAGACCAAAAGTAAACAAAGCAACAATAATCAAAACAACAGCAAACAAAGCAATGGCAGACACAACAACTATAAACAAAGCAACAAGAAACAAAACGATTATTAACAAAGCAACAGGAACAGCAACAACAAAAGCAAAGCTAACGAAGCTGAAACAAATCAAACAGATTCAGACGTTCGGATGTTTGAGGAAAAATACTTTAATCAGATCATAAAATCATTTTCACAGGATTCAAAGTTTCACAGTTTTTACAGAGATTTTTTTGCCAGAATCATTACAGACGGTTTTTCTTCAGAGGGATTTTAACTTCAGAGACAGAAACATCAGAAACTTCAGAAACATCAGAAACGACAGAAACATCAGAAACGTTAGAAACGTCAGAAACATCAGAAACGTCAGAAACGACAGAAACGACAGAAACATCAGAAACGTCAGAAACATCAGAAACGTCAGAAACGTCAGAAACATCAGAAACGTCAGAAACGTCAGAAACGTCAGAAACGTCAGAAACGTCAGTTGTCGATCAGGTGTCGGTCAGTCCGTCATGGCGACCGGAGAGATGACCAGCGGCCCCTCGTTCTTCCCGGACTTGTTGGTGCAGGGGCTGAAAAACGGGTAAACGCTGTCAGCGAAGGCGTTGTTGAAGGTGTAGATGTGGATTTTAGAGTCAACGTTGTAGAAGGAAACCTACGGAACAAAAACACAAACAAATAAAAACAAACACGCCTCTGATTTAACCACGTCACAAACACCACACGCGTTCCTCGCTCTGCACCTGTCCGTTCTCGTAGTCCACGAAGACGCCGATCTTCTGCGGTCGCAGGTTGACCTGGACGTCTATGGACGGCTCGGTGCGGAAGGCGTATTTGTTCCTGGAAGAAAAACAGAGAAAAATCAGGTTCGTTTCCTGGAGCCGAAGCTCTGAGTTTGGTTTCCTCCACGTCCTCACGCCTCAGCAGCGTCGGCGCCGTGAGGACGATGGACTCACTTGTCTCTAAGGCTCAGGAACCAGTATCCGTTGCTCGGAGTGACGTCGATCTTCCCCTTCCTGTTGCCGGAGCAACGAGTAACCCCAAGATCCCAGTCTGTTTTCCCGCCAACCTCCACCTGTGGACGGAGGGGGGACAACGCAGAGCAGAAGGTCAACGCACGAAGGTCAACACACGAGGGTCAACGCACGAGGGTCAACGCACAAAGGTCAATACACAAGGGTCAACGCAGGAAGGTCAATGCACATGAGTCAACGTATGAGAGTCAACACACGAAGGTCAACGCATGAAGGTCAACGCACGAAGGTCAACGCACGAAGGTCGAAGCACGAGGGTCGACCGCAGAATCAGACTCAGAGCGATAACAGAAAAAAATCAGTCAAACGTAACCGTAAAACTCAGCACTGATCATCTCTGATGGCGTTTGGAGAAATAACAAAACAAACTCACAGAATCTCAAAGTGGTGGACATTTGTCAAGATACCGATTTTTTTTTACCAAGGCAGTTTTATTTAAATAGAACATTTTGGTTATCAATACTTATAATTTTACGTCTGTCTCATTTTCTCTCTACACTCAACGCTGTTAACAGCTGTCTCAGCTCTGTGGCGTTGACTGGCACCTGTTCACATTTCACCATAGTTTCAGTCATATACAGTTTCCAACATTTATCACATGATGAGCGGCTACAAATTCCAAACTAAAGTTGCCAAATCAAAGTAAAATGTCCTTGTTTAAGTTTAAGGCTGATACAAAACATTCACATGAATTTTTGTTTATAATTCTACAGGAGAAAATAATATTTTTTATTTATAGTCTTGATTTCCAGTCCGGTCTAAGCCGTGGAGCTTAGACCAGGCAAAGACATACTGTGTCACCTGTGTGATTCATCCATGTACAGCAGGGTCTGTGTTCCCTCCTCACTCTTAGTAACAAGGTAAAATGTCATTTTTAGTTAAGAATAACATTTTTGACTGTACAGTGAGGGCTTGTTTTGTGAAGTTGTTTATAATTTTTCTGTATAAATGTGTTAAAGTGAGCGTTTACCTCCCAGTAATGTCGCCCAGAGGAGATTCTCTCTCTGCCCAGAACACAGATGACTCTGTCAAACCTCTCTGCGTTATCAGGAAACATCTGGTGTTTATCTCCACACCAAACCTGCACACAGCAAAAATAAAAACACAAATAAAAACATAAAGAGATGAAGCTGAGAAACACAGAGACAAACACACGGATGATGAAAGTCTCACACTCTTCATGTCCTCAGAGACGACGAGTCGAGGGTGAGCGGTGTTATAATCCAGAGTCACCTCCACTGTCAGAGAGAGAGAGAGAGAGAGAGAGGGAGAGAGAGAGAGAGAGAGAGAGAGAGGGAGAGAGAGAGAGAGAGAGAGAGGGAGAGAGGGAGGGAGAGAGGAAAAAGGGGAGGAGCTTAACTTCACCTGTGAAATCTCAACATCCATCCAAAGACTCAGAGTGTGTCATACCTGCGTACTCCTGGACTCTCTTCACTCCTGCAGCAAACACAAACACAAACAAACAAACATGTAATAAACTCTGATTCTGATTGGACGGAAACACAGGCTCAGTCTCTGATTGGTTCGTTCATTCACAGACGTTAAAGATGAGACTCACTGGGCTGAGCTCGAGCTGAACTGGCTCCCGCTGAAGCTGCTGGGAAACCTGCAGAAAAACGTCACAGATGTGAATGAGGAGAAAGGCCACGCCCCCTTTAGCGGCGTGTTCGCGGCGAGGGGAAGCTGGTGAGGTCATTAAGTCTGATCAACTTTTCCAGGTATTATTCAAAGTGTCACAGATTAAACAGTCAAAAAGTGGTCAAACGTCAAAAGAGTGTTAATAACGTTGTGTCACTTTTTTTATTTTATTGATCAAAATGAAGGTCGATGTTTTTTAACCACCTGTTAAGAAAAACTGGTTTTTATATTTTATGGAAAACAGTTCTAATATTTTTTGGGGGAGTTAATGGAAACACAGTAAAACATAATGTGCACCAACAAAAATGAAAATACATGTGTTGATTTGCACAGCTTCAATTTCTCTTTTGTCTTTTTCTTCATCTATATCTAGAAATTTATATTAGCGTACACATTTTAAAATATTTTATAGAAAGTAGTTCTGTTTTGGCCACAAACATTTTCTGGAGTTGTTAATGGAAAACAAAATGAAACAAACAATGCAATAGGCACCAATAAGAATTAAATACACACATTGATTTACACAAGTAAAGCTCACTCCAGCTCAGAAATTCAGTTCCTCTTTAGTTTTTGTTGTTTTTGTTATTTAAGAACAAATGTCACTGCCCACCCTTAAAGATTTCCGTCCTCTAAAACTATCGAGTAAAATCAAAATTTCAGGCTTTCTTGGTAGAAAGCCTTTATTTTTTCTTTTTAAAATTCTCTTGTTTTTAATCAAATGTTCTGTTTTTTTCATAGCAAATGTTTTGGTGAATATTAAAGTGACCTGCATGAAAACCAGTGGAATAATGAGCGAGTCCTGATTTATTTCCATTGATTTTGACGGGAGCTTTGCCCTCACAAAGATGGCTGCCACGTTGACACGCTCTTTCTTTGACCTTTGACCTCTGTGGTTTGTTTCCCACTGACCCGTCTCTGCCGCCGTCCTCAGCTCTTTCTGGAAACTCTCCATCTGAGCAGCCAGAGTCCTGTAGATGCTTCCTGTGCTCAGCTCAGCGCTGACAGAGACCTGGGCCCAGTCTTTGGTGGTGGGGGGGCAGGAGAGGAGCGAGAAGGTCTGGAAGAGAGACGCCACAGAAACACGCCACGCTTCAGTTTTACCACGACAAACTAACCACAAACTAACCACAAACTAACCACAAACTAACGACAAACTAACAACAAACTATCGACAAACTAATGACAAACTATCGACAAACTATCGACAAACTAAAGACAAAATATCGACAAACTATCTACAAAATATCGACAAACTAAAGACAAAATATCGACAAACTAAAGACAAAATATCAACAAACTAAAGACAAAATATCGACAAACTAAAGACAAAATATCGACAAACTAAAGACAAAATATCAACAAACTATCAGCAAACTAAAGACAAACTAGTGACAAACTAAAGACAAACTAAAGACAAACTAGTGACAAACTATCGACAAACTTTCGACAAACTATTGACAAACTAAAGACAAACTATTGACAAACTAAAGACAAACTATTGACAAACTAAAGACAAACTAGTGACAAACTAAAGACAAACTAAAGACAAACTATCGACAAACTATCGACAAACTATCAGCAAACTAAAGACAAACTAAAGACAAACTAAAGACAAACTAAAGACAAAATAATGACAAACTAAAGACAAACTAAAGACAAACTAAAGACAAACTAAAGACAAACTAACAACAAACTAATGACAAACTAAAGACAAACTAAAGACAAACTAAAGACAAACTATCGACAAACTATCGACAAACTATTGACAAACTAGTGACAAACTAAAGACAAACTAACGACAAACTAACGACAAACTATCAACAAACTAAAGACAAACTAACAACAAACTAAAGACAAACTATTGACAAACAAAAGACAAACTATTGACAAACTAAAGACAAAGTAACGTCAAACTAAAGACAAACTATTGACAAACTAAAGACAAACTAAAGACAAACTATCAACAAACTAAAGACAAACTATTGACAAACTAAAGACAAACTAACGACAAACTAACCACAAACTAAAGACAAACTAACCACAAACTAACCACAAACTAAAGACAAACTATCGACAAACTAAAGACAAACTAAAGACAAACTATCGACAAACTAACGACAAACTAACGACAAACTAACGACAAACTAACGACAAACTAACGACAAACTATCGACAAACTAACGACAAACTAAAGACAAACTATCGACAAACTAACCACAAACTAAAGACAAACTATCGNGTTTCAAGATGCACAATAAGGAGGCACTTGAGGAAAAATGGGCTGAAGAAAGACATTTCTACACAAATGCCACAAAGTTTCCTGCTTACAATACGCCAAACAGCACAGAGACAAGCCTCAAAACTTCTGGAACAAAGTCATTTGGAGTGATGAGAGCAAAAGTGAACTTTTTGTCCACAACCATAAACATTGTTCCATTTGGAGAGGAGTCAACAAGGCCTATGATGAAAGGTCCACCATTCCTACTGTGAAACACGGAGGTGGATCACTGATGTTTTGGGGATGTGTGAGCTACAAAGGCTCAGGAAACTTGGTCCAAACTGATGAATGAAGGATGAATGCAGCATGTTATCAGAAAATACTGGAGGAAAATTTACACTCATCAGCCCAGAAGCTGCACATGAGACGTACTTGGACGTTCACACATGACAATGATCCAAAACACAAGGACAAGTGGTCCTGCCATTGGCTACAGCAGAATAAAGTGAAGGTTCTGGAGTGGCCATCTCAGTCTCACAAGGCCAAGTCAAAGCTTTGAGATAAAAGTTGAATTTTTGCAAAAAGTCAAAGTTTCGGGGTTATAAAATCAAAACTTACAAAAAAAAAAAAAATCTGAGATAAAGGACAAAATTGGGAAAGAAGACAGTTTTAAGATAAAGTCAGAATTTTGAGATAAAGAGTCAATATGTTAGAGGAGAGGTTAAATGTTTGAGATGATAAAGTGAAAATTCTTGGATGAAATGAAGAAATTAGGGAGAAAAAGTCAAAATTTTGAGATAAAAGAAAAAAATGAGATTAATAGCCAAAGTTTCAACACAAAAATCCAAATTTTGAAATGAATAAAGGAAAAACCAAAACATTGAAATTTGGGATAATTAAGTCAAAAATCTGAACTACAAAGTTGAAACATGAGATTATAAGGTCAAAATTCTGAGATAAAGCCAAAATTTTGCAAAAAAAGTCAAAACTAAAGAAAAGAAGTCCAATATTTTAGATTAATGTCAAAAAATTGAGAAAAAAACATCATTCTGATTTGAAATTTTTGAGGGTAAGAGTCAATATCTTAGAGAAAAAGTCATATTTTTTTAATTAATAAGTGAGAAATTTTTGATGAAAAGTTGAAATTTGGGGCCTGCCATTGGCTACAGCAGAATAAAGTGAAGGTTCTGGAGTGGCCATCTCAGTCTCCTGACCTCAATATCATTGAGCCACTCTGGGGAGATCTCAAACCTGCAGTTCATGCAAGACAGAGCAAGAATTTACAGGAACTGGAGGCTTTTTGCCAAGAAGAATGGTCAGTTTTACCATCTGAGAAAATAAAGATCCTCATGTGTTGGTTTTACCTGCAGTTCAGTCACCGAGGTTTTAATCTCCTCGATCTTCCTGATTCTTTGTCTGATCATCTCCTGGATCTCCAGCTCCGTCACACTCAGCTGCGCCTGCGTAACCACAGAGTTTTTATCACCATCATCACCAGTTTAAACTGTTTGACAGAAACAGACTCTGAGCAGCTTTTGTTTCCTACCTTTGTTTTGGTCCATTCGCTCTCGATGTTCACCGTGTCGTGGTCAGGATGGTCTTCGACGGCACAGTCCGGACAGATGCAGACGTTGTCGGTCTTACAGTAAATCTGGAATCAGAAGATGTTGAGTTTAAAACTGTTTTATTTGTCTAAGGTAAAAAAGCACTGAGGGGTTAAAGCGTTGTACCAGAATTCCTCGGCCGTGGACGCCACAGACGGGGAGGTCGTCCACGCTTCCTGCTCCGGTCACCGTGAAGCGTCTGCGGCTGCTGGGCCGGCAGAACGGGGGAGGGAGGGGGGGAGGTCCAGGGGGGGAGGTCATGATGGAAAGGGGGCTCTGGTTTGGCACTGACGTGGCCAATAAGGAGGAGTCTGCTGGAGAAAGAGAAGAAGGTTCAGTTTTTATTCTCGGAGTTTCTGCTTCATCTCTGAGTTCCACCGTTCACCTGTCGCCTCCACGTTCTTCTTGGACGGCAGTTTGGGAAGAGGACGAGGAAGTTTCTTCTTCAGCTCATCAAAGAAACTCTCAGGAGCTCCTCTTCCTCCTCCTCTCTTCTCTTGCCCTCCTCCTCCTCTTCCTCCTCCTCCTCCTCCTCCTCCTCCTCTCATGGACCTGAACTGTTCGGTGATTTCTTTTAAAGTGCGGTTGGTCTGGAGGTCCGGACGCTTCTGGAAGGTTTTCTTACACAGAGGACACTGGCAGGTCTGACAGAGAGAGGGAAAACAGGGTTTAGTACGAACCCTCTGATGCATGAATGATGAAAGTCAGTGTCTGGATTTTTCCCTTTGAGTGTTTTTATTTGTCTTAAGGCATGAAAAAAAAAATTCAATTTTTTTCTTCAAATATTCATAAATGAGCATTCAACATAAAACAGTGTGAACTTAATGTAAATATGACTTTTTTTTGTTTGACTTCTTTTCTTTTCTTTCTTTTTTTTTGGTCATTTCATGAATAATCTTTTTTTGATGCTTTGCGAAACATTTCAACTCTTTTTCATCCATTTTAACACTGAATAACTTATAGTTTATAAGCCTTTTTTACCCTCAAATGTTTGTCTATAACTTTTTAAAAATATTTATGTGTTTGGAAAAAAATAGAAAACATTTTTTCAGGCACTAAGAAGAATAAAAATATCCTGACACAGGTTAATATGAATTTCCACCACATGAACCATTGAATTTAGGAGTAAATAAGTTTTAAATAGGTGTAACTGTAGTGACCACTATGACCACAGGGTTAAATACGTTTGGATGTTTTTTTTTCCAGTTCTTCACATTTTTAAACCCAGTTTCAGGTCAGTTCAGAATCCTGTTAACCAGAGATTAATGAACGCAGAGCGAGCAAATGGCAGGATCCACCTTTTCCTTTGTGGAAGTTTCTAAAGGGGTTCCCCAAGGTTTGATTCTGGGACCCGTTTTATTTTCCAATATATCAATAACCTGCATGAAAAACTGTCAAATACCATATAACACTTTTATCTGTGAGTTTCTGTTGTTAATGTTCAGTTTGGTTTGAAGGAACTAAGTCTGGTCACAAACACTGATGAACAAAACCTTTGTTGTTTTCTCAGGAAAGTGGACGAGGAACAAATGTCTATTTACATTTTTAACTCCTCAAAGAAATGGAAGAGGGCTTGTTAAAAACTTCAAGTACTTAGGTTTGATTCTTGGTCTGTTTTTAAATATTTCCAACTTGGCCTCGACGATTAAGGTGAAGCTGGGATTTTATTACAGTCACGAATCTTCCACAGATTGTTTTTGTCTTTGAATATCTTGAAATAAGACATTTTTCTGGACTGGTCAGTTGAATGTGGCTCATAATAAGAATAAAGAGACACTTCTTATGAAAAATAAGACACAAACACTTGATTGAATTTCAGTCTTTGCAGTGGTAAATAAAAAGGAGTTCATGAAATAGGAAAAAAAATGAAGAAGTAAAATGTTGTGACTCAATATTGGTTATAAATTTTCAAAATGATATGGCGACCCCAAGAAATCATCTTGTGACCCCCATTGGGGTCAGGAACCTCAGGTTGAGAATGGCTGTCCTAGAGATCCTGATCTGTATGTGTTATTTACCTGGTTAAATAAAGGTTAGTTGATAAATAAATAAGTGATGAGCCCTTTGGAGGAGAGGACGTTACAGGAGCTTTGACCTGACCGGACTCTAAAAAAACTCTGTTTCCATCTGTGGCTGTGAAAGCGTCTGATTTCTGATGTTTTTCAGGTCAGTGAAGCTCTCACTCACCTTTAAACCGTCCCAGTACCTGCTGATACAGGCCATGCAGAAACTGTGACCACACGGCGTGGTCGAAGGGTTAACGAAGACGTCCAGACAGATGGGACACTGGAACTGCTGGTCAGACAGGAAACTGCCCAGGTGAGACATCCTGTAAGGGGGGGGGGGCAGAAATATCAGGTCAAACAACGACAGATGGTCTCTAGGTAAGTGGTGTGTAAAGGTGGAGTTTTCCACATGAATGTGACGCACAGAAAATCATGAGATCTACACAAGAGAATGTGTTTGGGTATATTTTTTTTTCACTCCACACTCGTGTCCGTTGGATTATGTTGGCGTCTCATTGGCTTTCATCGACTTCTGTTGGCATCTGTTCATGTTTGTTGGCATTTGT
>RPOG01004407.1:7219-25539 GCA_008086565.1 Thalassoma bifasciatum | reverse complement strand
TGGCTTTCATCGACTTCTGTTGGCATCTGTTCATGTTTGTTGGCATTTGTTGGTGTCTATTGGCTTCTGTCAGAATTTATAGCTTATGTACATATGTTTTGCTAAAAATATCGATAAACTTTGCTCATTGTAATAATGCATTGGTGAAAATATTAACATATTTCAGAGGGTTAAAAGTTCATGAGAGGTAAAAGAATGGAGAATGAATTGATGTCCACAGTAAAAAGGAAGTTAATACAAAGTGAAAAACTGTAAGTCATGCAAAATCAGGACGTTCATACAGAGTGTTAATGTGCTGAGGCAGCGTAGGTGAAACTGGGGGATAAAGTTCAGATGTAGAGAAAAGGTCGACTGTTACTATGGAGATCTGCAAGTGTCACTTGGTTGCAGACAATATTATTTGTGTGAGTGCGTGTGCATGTTTTAACAACTCCTTATTAGGTAAACATCCACTTCTGCTCCACGAGAACGAGAACGACCACGTGAAAACAGTGATGTCTGGACTCAGTCTGCACAGGAAAACACCTTAAGAAAAGAAAACTGAACGTCTAAGTAGGAGGATCTTCACCTATTTAAGGGTTCAGGGAGAGAAATTTGGGTTCAGACTTCGTGAACTGACCCCAGCACTTGTATAAAATAAATAAATCGAGCTTCAACTGAGAACTCGGACGTCTCTTCGTCGTTCCTTCCTCCCATTAACGACCACGCGGGAAAATGGTAATTAAGAAGCTAGGAGTCTATATAACTAATTATTAAGTAGAACTATCTTTGGGCATGGGAAATTGTTAGTACCTCTCAAGTGGGAAACCACCATTTTTCCTACACTTCCACTAACGTCCGTTGGTTCCCACACTGCAGGAGGCGTTGTATCACAAACTCACATCTAATTGAGCACTAATCTAGAGTAGAAGTTTGTCTGTTTAAATCGTTGTTCAGGTCAGAGATGGTGACAGAGTAAACTCGTGGTCAAGGAGACGTTACAGAGATAAACTGAGGTTATATAACGTTATATAACGAAGACGAGGCAGCATCAGTCAGATCAGAGAGTTGGAGTCGTTCAGGAATGAAGATCGACCAGATTCTGTTCCACATCAGCTCAAAGTGAACGAACTGAAATTTACAGTCGTGCTCAGAAGTTTACAAACCCCGACAGAATTTATGATTTCTGGTTCATTTCTCAGAGAATATGAATGAAAACACAAAACTTTTCTGTCACTCATGGTTAATGGTTGGTGAAGACGTTTATTAACAAACATCTGTGTTTACTCTTTTTAAATCAACAACAGAAACTTCCAGAATGAGCCTGATGAAAAGTTTTCTCCTCTGGTGATTTTGTCCTGAAACATGAAAACAAGTCGACACAAATGTGTTTGAATGTCTCCTAAAGGTAACCATGGTAACCATCCTCACCTGTGATCTATCTGCTTTAATCAGTGTGTGTGAATAAAAGCTCAGTGAGTTTCTGAGCTTCTCCTGCATCTTTCATCCAGTGCTGCACTGACATTTCTGGATTCTGAGTCATGAGGAAAGAAAAAGAATTGTCAAAGTTTCTGCAGGAAAAGTGAATCCAACTGTATAAAAGAGGAAAGGGATATAAAAAGATATCCAAGGAACTGAGGATGCCAATAAGCAGAGTTCAAACTCTAATGAAGAAGTGGAAAATGAGGGATTCTGTTGAAACCAAACCACGGTCAGGTAGACCAACAAACATTTCAGCTACAACTGACAGGAAAATTGTTCTGGATGCAAAAAAAACCCACAAATAACTTCATCTGAAATACAGGACTCTCTGAAAGAATGTTGCAGAATAAAGTGAAGGTTCTGGAGTGGCCATCTCAGTCTCCTGACCTCAATATCATTGAGCCACTCTGGGGAGATCTCAAACCTGCAGTTCATGCAAGACAGAGCAAGAATTTACAGGAACTGGAGGCTTTTTACCAAGAAGAATGGTCAGTTTTACCATCTGAGAAAATAAAGACCCTCGTCCACAACCAGCACTAAAGACTTCAAGCTGTCACTGATGTTAAAGGGGAAATACACGCTGTTAAGAACTGGGGGAGGGAAACTTTTCATCAGGCTCATTCTGGAAGTTTCTGTTCTTATTATAATTTAAAAAGAGTAAACACAGCATCTCGTCTGCTTCATTTACAGATCACACATGAGACCAACAGACAAAAACAGAACATTTTTCACTGCTCAGGCAGAAACAGTCAAACTCAGAATCTTTTCAGCATCTTAAGCTTTTTCTCAAACTCTGATGAAATGAAAATAACTCCTGTTGTTGTTCGTATGAAGTTAACTTTTGTAAATCTAGTGGTTTGTTTCCTGCAGAGATGTTCAGATCTTAAAGTCTGTTCAGATAAAAGTCAAAAGCTCAAACCTTTCCTGGTGTTGTTGCTGGGTCCAGGACTGAATAAAGTCCAGAGCGCTCTGTGCTGGATCTGGGTCTGCAGCTGTGGGTCAGAGGCATAAATGTGTGTGAGCGCTCTGAGAGTCCACGCCCACTCACCTGTGGCGGCGTCTGTCAGGTGAATGTGGAAGGACGGGTTAGGATGTAACCAGCGGAGCAGAGAGTAGGTCAGACGCCTCCTGGTTTACGGGTTTTTCTCTGGTCCAGGGTGAGATCAGGTTTCTGAGGCAGGTCAGGGTTTAAACCTTAGACTTTCAGAAACAGATTCAATCTGAAACCATAAACACGTTTAGTCTCAAACTCTTTATAAACAGTGACCATAACATCCTCAGCCCCGCCATGACATCACAGCAAACGCCAAAACAGAGAAATCTGAACCTAACTACACTTAAACACATCACCACTGCTAGGGTTTAAAGGTTTAAGGGTTTAAGGGTTAATGAGTCCAGGGTTTAAGGGTTTAAGGGTAAATGAGTCCAGGGTTTAAAGGTTTAAGGGTTTAAGGGTTTAAGGGTTTAAAGGTTTAAGGGTTTAAGGGTTTAAGGGTTAATGAGTCCAGGGCTTTAGGGTTTAAGGGTTTAAGGGTTTAAGGGTAAATGAGTCCAGGGTTTAAAGGTTTAAGGGTTTAAGGGTTTAAGGGTTTAAAGGTTTAAGGGTTTAAGGGTTTAAGGGTAAATGAGTCCAGGGTCTAAGGGTTTAAGGGTTTAAGGGTTTAAGGGTTTAAGGGTTTAAGGGTTGAAGTCCACATGAAGTCCTGCGTTTGTCTCGTTGTCACTCTAGGATCATAAAAGTTTGTGACTTTCGTTGTTTCTGGTCTTTGTGTGACTCAGGTAAAAGTCTGAAGTTCAGGTAAATTCCCCGTGGTGTGAACTTTCCTCTCTAAATCATTTCTCTGTGACACGTCGCCCTCACTTCGCTCTCAGATGCTCACGCCGCTCACAGATGCTCACAGACGCTCACAGACGCTCACAGACGCTCACAGACGCTCACAGATGCTCAGAGATAAAAACCATGTCAGGAATCTGTGACACACTTGTGGAGAAACTCAGAGTTGAACCTGTTTCTCTGGTTTTTCTCTCAGGTTCATGTTTGAAGATCTGATAAAAGAAGCTGACAAACATTTCAGTAATCCTCAGTAATCAGTGTCTCAGATCATCTGGTTTGGTTTAAATATAGGTCAGAATAACAGTTACTGTCACGTTTGCAGCAGAAATGACTCAGAACTAAAACAACAGGAAAGATGAAAAACTGGAATCAACATTTATCAGAAGTCTCCAGAGCGAGCAGACGTGTTTGACCTCAACAATCAACATCATGTAGTGAAAAAATTCAGACGTCTTTTCTGTCTTTAGATTGTTTGAAATTAGACGTGTTATTGAATTTGTGAGATAAACGTGGCTCCAGTTAAGACTGAAAACACATTTTTACCAAAAAATAAGACTTACTGGTTCTTTAACGGTCTCAACTACCACGACCTCCTAAAACACTGACTCCTGTTTTGTCCTTTGTGGCAGAGACAGTTAGAAATGACTCTGGGCTGCCCTGACCCCTGACCCCTGACCCCTGACCTCTGACCCCCTGACCCCACCAGTCGATGTTTTAGAAACACCAACGTAGAGGACGTATTAAAGTCTGTAAGCAGTGACGGTAACATCCATAGATAAGTACAAAGAGGTTTGAGCACAGAAAGGGAAAAGAAATAAACCTTTGTTCTGTGACTCAGACGCTGACTCTTCTGCATTTTGACTCTCAGACTTTTTAACATTTTGACTTTCTAACTCTCCCACTCTCTGACTCTTTTACATCTAAACTCTTTGACCCTCTGACTCTTTCGCAGATAATCAATTTAACTCTTTTACATTTTGTCTCTCTGACTGTTTTACATTTCAACTCTCTGCCTCTTTTATATTTTAACTCTCCGACTGTATTACATTTTAACTCTCTGACTCTTTTACATTTTAACTCTCTAACTCTCTTCATATTTTATATTTTAACTCTCTGATTCTTTTACATTTTAACTCTGATTCTTTTACATTTAAACACTCTGACTCTTACTTTTTAACTCTCTGACTCTTTTATATTTAAACTCTCTGACTCTCTGATTCTTTTACTTTTTAACTCTTTGACTCTTTTACATTTAAACTCTCTGACTCTTTTACATTTAAACTCTCTGACTCTCTGATTCTTTTACTTTTTAACTCTCTGACTCTTTTATATTTAAACTCTCTGACTCTCTGATTCTTACACATTTTAACTCTGATTCTTTTACTTTTTAACTCTTTGACTCTTTTACATTTAAACTCTCTGACTCTTTTATATTTAAACTCTCTGACTCTTTTACATTTAAACTCTCTGACTCTCTGATTCTTTTACTTTTTAACTCTTTGACTCTTTTATATTTAAACTCTTTGACTCTTTTATATTTAAACTCTCTGACTCTTTTACATTTAAACTCTCTGACTCTTTTACATTTAAACTCTTTGACTCTTTTATATTTAAACTCTCTGACTCTTTTATATTTAAACTCTTTGACTCTTTTATATTTAACCTCTCTGACTCTTTTATATTTCAACTCTCTGATTCTTGTACATTTAAACTCTCTGACTCTCTGGTTGTTGCTCGTTGCTCCAGTAAACTCTCGCCCTCAGATTCTTTGGCTGTCTGAGAGGATTTAGTGACAGTGAAGAGAAACTATGAGGCTGGTTTTTAAGTAAGTCAGAGTTCAGTCAGCTGACCCACAGCCGGAGGGCGCTCTAATTCTCTCTCTCAGTCACCTGAGCTCTGCAGCAGACGTGAAGCAGACTGAGTTCAGAAACAGGTTTATTAAATCAAAGATCAAAGAAGAAAAATAACATGAACAAAGGAACAAACAGTAAATGAGAAAAGATTCTTTCAGAGATTTACAGAGAAACTTGAACTTGACTTAAATCCATGAAAAGTCACATGAAGAAGACGTTAAACCTCAGCTTCAGATCAACGCTTCTCTGGATACAAGACTAAAACATCTGATTCAGACTTTTTCTGACTTCTTTCACACTTTACTGACATTAAAAACAGAAATCTGACTTTTTAAATGAGTAGAGTTTGTCTAATAACTCTGAGATTAAAGTCAAGATTCTGATTTTATCCTCTAAATAAAAATAAATGCATCATCCATCTGTTCATCAATTCATCCTGACACCTGGTCCTGGTCCCCCCCCCCCCCCCCCCCCCTTTAATGAGGATCATGGACCACAGGCCTGGTTCTGGTTCTGGTTCTGGTCCCTGATCTTCTCCAGATCTTTGGTCCAGCTCAGTTTCAGAAACTCAGACGTTCCCTGTTTTCTCAGCGTCTGCTTCACCTTCAGACACAGAAGAAACTGTCACAGAGTCTCCGCACGTTTAGAAACAAACCACGATGATGAAGATGAAGATGATGAAGATGAAGATGATGAAGATGAAGATGATGAAGATGATAATAAAAGATGAGGATGATGAAGATGAAGATGATAATAAAAGATGAAGATGATAATAAAAGATGAAGATGATAATAAAAGATGAGGATGATGAAGATGAAGATGATAATAAAAGATGTTCTCACCTGTTGGAGGATGAACTCCTTCACGTCAGGTGAGGAGATATTGAGGGAGGAGGCGTCTGCAGAAAGTGTCACTTTAAAAACACTTCGAAGCAGCGGAGGAGGAAGATCTGCAAGAAATAAACCTTTTTACAAACGTTTACAGAACAATATCAGCTGATAAATAAAGAAATATAAATATATAAACGTTACGGATATAAAGTCGTAAACTTACAGGAATTATTTTCTTAAGTTTTGACTCTGTTCTCGAAAATTCACAACTTTATTCTAGTAATTTTATTACAGTATTTATGGATTTATTTAGTCTCATAGTTTACATCTTTATTCATGAAAGTTAACAACTTTATTTTCATCAGTTTAAGACTTTATTCTCAAAGGTTTACAGTTTTATCTTTTTAAGTTTATGACTGTAATCTGGCAAGTTTAAGGCTTTATTTGCATTGGATTATAACTTTATTCTAATAAGTTTGCTTCTTCTAAATATTTATGCTGAACATTTTGACTTTATGAATTTCAATTGTTTATCTTTTATCTCTGATGAACACTCTGAACGGACCAATCGTGGTTTAAGAAATGTTTTCTGTTTTTCCTGTCAGAGTCTTTGGTGATAGTCGTCAGAATCAGTGTGAATGTTTGTAAAAATAAACAGAATTATAGGTGTAAATAAAGCGTAAAGAGCGGTGTTAGAGAAGTTTTTACCCTTGTAGCAGATGAAGTTCTTCTTTGACCTGCAGCTGGTGTCGACCATCCCCGCTGACCCCCCCCAGACCTGAAGAACAGCACACCTGTCGGGCCCGCTGACCCCCCCTCTGTTGGGGGTCCAGGGCGTGAACGTGGCCTCGTTGCTGTCGGTCCAGGTCCAGACGGAGCGGCTCAGACCGGTCCAGAACAGCCAGGACCAGCCGACCCTGCTCTGCTGCTCCTGCAGCTTCTGCAGCTCCTGGTTCTCCTCCTGGTTCCTGACCCGGGCCAGATCTGAGTTCTGCTTCCTGCAGAACGCCTGAGCGTCCGTCCAGCTCAGGGCGCCGGCGCCGGGGAAGAACCTCTCAGAAACATTGGCGCTGGATCCTGAGCAGGAGAAAAGAACTTTTTCAGCCTTTCTGAACATTTGTAACTTCACTGTGTCTGATTCTCACCGTTGTAGCAGAAGAAGCGAAACATGGAGCTGCAGTGGGCGGAGAACCAGGACCCCCCCGGCCCGATGGCCCCACAGTCCTGGTTCACAGGATGGCCTGGATCCCAGTTCCAGTACATCGGTTCCCCCTCTTTGTGGTCGTCGGCGTGCGAGCGGATCCAGCGCCAGCGTCTGTACAGACCGAGGTAAACATGAGTGAAACCAGAACCCGTCAGAGTCACCAGCTGCTCCAGATCCACCTCGTCCCTCACAGACGCCAGATCCGAGTCCTGGTTCTGACAGAACCTGTGAGCGTCGTCCCACTCCAGGGCCCGGCTTATCAGCTCGTACTGTCTCTGAGGCACCGCGGCGTGACAGACGTGACAGACGTGACCTGTTAACGCAGGAAACAGCTGATGAAGTGAACGACCTGTTGGACCTGAGGCTGAACAGAGAAGAACTGACCTGAAAACACCAGGATCCAGAAAAGTCTCCAGAAACAGAGCGAAGACATTTTCTCCTCAGCAGGAACAGAAACGTTTTTCTCTTCACTCAGAGAAAAACGTTTCTGTCCTCGTCTCCTTTTATCTGGAATCAGCTCAGAGAAGATTCAAAGCAGCGAAGCTGATCTTAATCCCTGCAGACGAGTCAGAGACGCCGCCAGGAAAACACCTGGAGTCACTCAGGACGCAGTGACACTCCAACCACTGTGGCACGTACCAAACGGCAGATGGTCTGACAGTCACTCCAGGAGGGGACTGGGAACGTCAGGTGCCACTGAGCAACAACAAAGTGTCACAAATAATTGGAAGGTGTCGCTGAGTAATTATAAGCCATCACTGAACCACTGCCAGGTGTCAGTGAGTGACGACACGCTCCACTGACCTATTGGCAGGTGTCACTGTATGACTGGCAGATGTCGCAGTGATTGACAGGTGTAAATGGGTGAATTTTTTTAGCTGTCACTGAACAATCCGCAGGCGTCAGTAAGTGTTTGGAAATGTCACTGAGCTGTTGGCAGGTGTCACTGTGCAACTGACAGATGTCACACATTAAACCGCTGCCGCTGAGTAATTGGCAGCCGTCAGCGAACCATTGGCAGGTGTCAGTGTGTAACTTTAAGTTTCACTGAGTGTACTGGCATATCATAAGCCACTCTTGTATCCAGGCGCCACAGTTTAAGTCAAGGACAAAGTTTTTCTCCTGATGTTGGTCGTGCTCGAGCGCCGCCGCCTCTAACGATGCAAAACACATGAAAAGAGCCGAGGTCTGCAGAGAGAGATGCAAAGGTTTGCAAAACAGAGACGGATCTTTATTTAAAGAAAACACACACACACACACACACACACACACACACACACACACAGGACGTTTTATTCCAAACAGAAAGTGTAAAGTTCTCCTGGAGGATCAGAGAGTAAAGATCAGTTTCTAACGTTCGCTCAGATTATAAAACTATTTAGTTCTTATATCATAAAATAATCAAATATTAATATTTTAATAATAAAATATAATTCTGACATGTTGAAATGTTTATTTAAGATTTCTGTAAAACCATTTTTATATGTAACAAGTATTTTTCTCTTTGCCAACACCTTCCTTGGAAACATGTAGAAACTATTTTGAAGATATCTTGAATTAAAAAACAGATTAATGACAGAAATCTGTGATTAAATTTGAATAAAAGTCAGTGGCTTAAGTTGAACAGTTCTGATAAAATTACAGATTTCTACAACGATCATTTCCACAAGTGAAAACTGAATTATAGATTTATTTAATTTGAATTGTTACCAGTGAAAATTACATAACAGATGTGTTTGTTTGGAATTCTAACATGTGAAGGAGAAAACATTAATATCAACAAACGCCGTCACCAACAATACTTTAACGTCAGAGAGCGCTGATGGCGTTCAGGCCGTCCAGGTCATGTGACATCATCAAACCAGTCTGATGAACTGGAAGCTTCCAAACGCTGGATCTACCTCAACATGTATTTGAGGACGTCAGCGTCTAATGGCTGATGGCGGCGATAACCAGAGGAGCGGCGTTCTTCCCGTCGTCGCTGACGCCAGGGCTGAAGAACGGGAAGATCCTCTCGGAGAACAAACAGCCGCTGAAGGTGTACATGTGCGTCCTGTTGTCCGCGTCGAAGAAGGACACCTGCCCCTCCTCGTAGTCCACGAAGACGCCAACGCTCCGCGGCTTCGCCGTCAGCGTCAGGAGCACCGACGGCGAGTCCAGAGCCCGGTACTCGTTCCCGTTCCTCAGGCGAACCGTCCAGTACCCGTTCTCCGGTTTGGAGGTGATCATCCCTTTCCTGTTGACCGACTCTTTGACCACGCCCAGGTCCCAGAAGGTTTTGGTTCCCACGGCAACCTGAGCAACGACAGAGAATAAGGATCAGAGGCTTTAGAGCGACCAGTCGCCGTTAAAGTGGTCAGGGTCAGACCTGGAAGTAGATCCTCCCCGACAGGAAGCCGCGCTTCGCCACCACGCAGATGACCGGGTCGAAGCGTTGAGGGTTGTCAGGGACGATGTGCAGCAGCTCGCCGCGGCCCGCCTGCTTCCCGTCAGCCGACAGGACGATGTTTGGATGAGCCGAGGCCGGGTCCAGAACCACGTCCACTGGAGAGGAAAGACTGGTCTGAGAGAAAAACCAACAAAGAAGAACCAACAAGACCAGAACCTCAGGAACCTCAGGAACCTCAGGAACCTCAGGAACCGGACTCACCTGAGTATTTCTGCATCCTCTTCATCTCTGCAGGAACAAAGGAACCAGATCAGGTCAAATACAGTTCTGACTACGTTCAGACTAAAATCAGATTCTGTGTTTGATGGACAAAAGGTTGGTGGTGTGTTGTGACATGTTGTCATGGTGACATGTTGGTTAGTTGTGTGGTGACGTGTCTTCATGGTTGTCATGGTTGTCATGGTAACGTGTTGTGGTAACGTGTTGGCATGTTGGCGTGGTTGTGGGGTGATGTGGTTTTTGCTGTCGCGGTGACATGTTGGTGTGTAAGTGTGGTTGGCGTGGTAACGTGTTGTCGTGGTGACCTGTTAGCATGGTTGTCACGGTGTTGTAGTGACATATTGGTGTGGTTTGTGTGGTAAAGTGTTGGTGTGTTGTCATGGTGACGTGCTGGCGTAGTGATGTGTGGCATGGTATTGTGTTAGCGTGTTGGTGTGTTGCTGTTTTGGCGTGGTTTTGTGGTGGCATGTTGGTCGTGGTGACGTGTTGTCATGGTAATGTGTTGGCATGTTGGCGTGGTTGTGGGGTGATGTGGTTGTCGTTGTCTCATGCTGACATGTTGGTGTGTTGTCATGGTTGTGGCGGTAACGTGTCGTCGTGGTGACCTGTCGTGTTGTCATGGTGACCTGTCGTGTCGTCATGGTGACCTGTTGTGTTGTCATGGTGACCTGTCGTGTTGTCATGGTGAACTGTTGTGTTGTCATGGTGACCTGTTGTGTTGTCATGGTGACCTGTTGTGTCGTCATGGTGACCTGTTGTGGCCGTGGTCTCTTACCCTCGGTCTTCAGAGCCTCCAGCTCCTGCTGCAGCGTCTGGTTGAGTTTGGACAGAGCTTTGCTGGTCGTCCCCACACAGAGCTCAGGGTGGACCCCCACCTCCCCCCACTGTTTGGAGGGGGGGGCGGAGCAGAGCGAGGGCAGCCTCTGAGAGAGAGAGAGAGAGAGAGAGAGAGAGAGAGAGAGAGAGAGAGAGAGAGAGAGAGAGAGAGAGAGAGAGAGAGAGAGAGAGAGAGAGNCTGAAGGAGTTGATAAACCAACCCCCCCCTCCTCTCTGCCCCCCCCCCCCCTCTCTGCCCCCCCCCCCTTCTCTTTGCACCCCCCCCCCATGTTCACCTGGAGCAGGTGCAGGTGGTCGTCACTGTTCTCCAGCTCCTCCAGCTCGTTGCTCCTCCTCTGTAACTCGTTGATCTCCTGCTGCAGCTCCTGGTTCAGCTCCTCCGCTCGTCTCTCTGCGTTTCTCTGCTTCTCTCTGATTTCTGAGCCCACCTCATCCTGACGCTCCTGCACCGAGCGAACCAGAGAGGAGAAGAGACGCTCGCTCTCCTTCAGCTCCTTCTCCCCGCTCGCCTGCAGGAACATGCACCTCCTCAGCTCCACGTGCTCAAACTTTCTCCTCAAGTTTTTAATTTAAAGAGTGAAACAGAAACTGACCGCACTGAGCTTCAAACAGCTCCTGATCTCCTCAACTTTCCTCAGACGATCCTGGATCAGCTGCTGAAAACCTGCACGAGTCTGATTCATCTGCACCTGAGAGGAGGAGAGGAGGAGGAGAGAGGAGGAGGGAGGAGGAGAGAGGAGGAGAGAGGAGGAGGAGGAGAGGAGGAGAGAGGAGGAGAGAGGAGGAGGAGAGGAGAGAGAGGAGAGAGAGGAGGAGGAGAGAGGAAGAGAGAGGAGAGAGGAGGAGAGAGGAGGAGAGGAGAGAGAGGAGGAGGAGAGAGGAGGAGAGATGAGGAGAGAGAGGAGGAGAGAGGAGAGAGAGGAGAGAGGAGGAGGAGAGAGGAGGAGGAGAGGAGAGAGGAGAGAGGAGAGAGGAGAGAGGAGGAGAGAGGAGGAGAGAGGAGGAGGAGAGAGTTGGTGTATTTCTTGGATACTTTGTTGTTATATTTGTTGGTTTGTTTGTGTATTTGTTGGTTTGTTTGTGTATTTGTTGTTATATTTGTTGGTTTGTTGATGTTTTCTTTTGGTGTCATTTGTTTGTTTGTCCCTTCAGACTCTGCAGGAATCAAACTCTTTTTTCTGTAACTGTTGTTTCATCGCTGCTGTTACTCAGACCCACCGTCCTTGCGATGCACCACCCGCCCCCACATGAAGCCCCGCCCCCACATGAAGCCCCGCCCCCTCACGTACCTTCCTCTCGGCGCTCTCCGTCTCCACGGTGACGGCCTGGTGACCCTTGTGCTCGGTCTCGGTGCAGAAGCGACACACACACTTCATGTCGTCCCTGCAGAACATGTCCAGCAGCCGCTCGTGTTTCTTACACATTCGCTCCTGCAGGTTCCTGACGGGGTCGATGAGGCGGTGCACCTGCAGCGTGGAGACCCTGTGGTGGGGCTCCAGGTGGGTCTCACAGTAGGAGGTCAGACACCCCAGGCAGGACTTCAGGGCTCTGACCTGCAGGGACGTGGCCGCGCACACGTCACACACCACCTCCCCGGGTTTGGCGGCCGAGAGCGGGGACGCCGCCGAGCACACGACGAGGTTCCTGAAGGCGTCGGCCAGCTCTTTGAACGCCGCGTTGACGCTGGTCTCGGGGCGGGGGGAGAAGGACTTGTGACAGGAGGGGCAGCCGTAGACCTCGCTGGCGTCCCAGAGTTTCTGGAGGCAGCAGAGGCAGAAGTTGTGACCACACGGCGTGGTGACCGGGTCGGTGAAGACCTGCTCACAGAGCGGGCACTGGAACTGTTTCTGCGGCAACATGGTCCCAGGACGCTGGTGGATCTGTGGAACAGGAAGTTCATTAACGAGTGGAACAGGAAGTTCATTAACGAGTGGAACAGGAAGTTCATTAACGAGTGGAACAGGAAGTTCAATAACGAGTGAAACAGGAAGTTCATTAACGAGTGAAACAGGAAGTTCAGGCTGAACAAAGAGGAACTTTTCTCTGATCGAGGAGGAAAAACTGAGTCTGAGCTGAAGTTTGTGACGTGTTTACAAACTGAAGCTGCAGGTAAACAACAAACTCTGCAGAGCTGGAAAATCCAGGTTCATACACCCTGAACTGCTCTGTGCATGCAAGTGTGTGTGTGTGTGTGTGTGTGTGTGTGTGTGTGTGTGTGTGTGTGTGTGTGAGTCACTGTCAAACACTTTCTATATGACACACAGGACACACAAGAAACACGGGACATACAAGTCACACCCACAGTTCACACAACAGGAATCCAAACATGACACTACAACACACCCACACACACACACACACACACACACACACACACACACACACACACGTCAATAACACACACAGAAACACACACAAACCAGCAAGTGATCAACAATTTGAACAAACCAATAAACCAAAGAACAGACCAAAAATATCAACAAACAAACAATCCAACAAAAAAAAACAGAAAACCAACCAACAAACGTGCAAAACAACTAAAAAACCAACAAACAAACCAATAAGCAAAAGAACAACAAAAACAAGACCAACAAACAAACCAGTAAACTAAAAAAAACCAACAGAAAAACCAACAAACAAACCAATAATCCAAAAAAACCCAAACAAACTGACTAACCAGAAAATAAACCAACAAACAAACAAACAAACAAACAAACAAACAAACTGAGGTGGTTTGATCGTTTTCATGTAGTTTGTGTTTCATCTTGAAGAACTTTTAGAGTCCGGACTCTGATCCAGATCAGTGAAGAGACTCAGGTCCAGAAAGTGAAAGAGACCAATAAAGTAAAGATTATGTAAGAGAGATAAAAGCTGACACAGCTGATTCTGAGTTTAACGATCCTCCACTTTATTTCTGACTTTACCAACAAACAAACGCTTCAGATATTCTCATTTCCTCTGAACTGATCCAAAGCTGCTGCTTCAGGAGTTCGACAGAAAACCAGGAGAATCAAACTCCATCACACGACTCAACCACTGAAGTTAACTTTTTAATATCTGTATAAATATGTGTGTGTGTTTGTTCTCTCTCTCTCTCTCTCTCTCTCTCTCTCTGTCTCTGTCCAGGTTTTAACTCCACACTGAATCTTTTTAACGTTTTTATACTTACGGTCGTTCTTACCTCCAGGTGATCGTCAGGTGTTCACACACACACACACACACACACACGTCCAACCCTCAGCTCAGCAGGTGACTCTGCGTCTGTGAATGAATGAATGAATGATGAGCACATGAGAGAGAGAGAGAGAGAGAGAGAGAGAGAGAGAGAGAGAGAGAGAGCGAGGTGTGAAACAGGAAAATGAAGCGTCAGTTATTCACCTGCTCGGCCCTCCCTCTCTCTCTCTCTTTCTGCTGACGCTCCACACACCTGCACACACCTGAACATTAAACAAGACTTAAACCCACCATCAGCAGCAGCACCGTGTGTGTGTGTGTGTGTGTGTGTGTGTGTGTGTGTGTGTGTGTGTGTGTGTGTGTGTGTGTGTGTGAGGATGTGAAATCATGGAGACATAATAACAGTGGCTCTCACACAGTTTACCTCAGGGGTGTGTCGACCAAAAGAGTCCAATGGTTCAACTTTTCCAGTTATGACACACACACACACACACACACACACACACACACACACACACACACACACACACACAGGTTCATATCTGACCTCGTGAACAGCTGCTTCAGTTTGTGATTGGAGAAGAAAACATGTGACTCACCTGTGACAGAAACTTTTTACAGAAACTTTTACAAAAACTTTTACAGAAACTTTAACAGAACCATAAAGATCAGGAACCATCAGTGACACTGAGAAAAGCATCAGCACAAACATAAAATCTTCTTTTAAAGTCAAACATGTCCATGAGTGAAGGAGAAAACTGAGTTTTTCAAGAGAAAACTTCAAATGTTGCTAAAAGTGTCAAATTTGGCACCAATATTCTCTGAGGGCCACGCCACGGAAAAATAAAGTTATTTTCCCTTTTCTGCTTCAGGAATAATAACATTTTCCTGAACAAACAAACCAACAAACAAACCAACAAAAAAGCCAGCAAAACAAACCAACCAACAAACCATGAAGCAAAAAAAGTAAGTATGTAACACAACAAACACCCAACAAACAAAGCAACAAACAAAGGAACAAATAAGAAAAAAAGACCAACAATTAAACCAACAAACACCAAAAAGCAAACAAAGAAAAAAATAAATCGACTTAAAAAAAAACTGACGAAGCAACAAACAAAGGAACAAACACCAAAAATTAACAACAATTAAACAAACAAACAAACAAGTATTGTCTGAATCCTGATGTCTGAGGTTCGCTCTTGAAAAAATAAAAAAAACACTAAACAATCAGATTTCAAGATGATCAAGATGACAGACAGTCTATCAGTGTTTTTTTTTTAATGGAGAGTTTATTCTGGTTAGGAACAAACAAACAAGTTAATAAACAAAAAGGAATGGCACCAACCCAGAGTACAAACAGGAAAAACCCCACAAGGAAATCAACAAGCAAACCAAAAAAAAAACATAAACTAAATATGTAACACAGCAAAAACCCACCAAACAAACAAACAAACAAACCAACACATATGCCAACAAGCAAAGCAACAAACTTACAAAAAAACACACCAAAACACAACAGAAAAATTACAAAGCAACAAACCAAAACACAACAGAAAACTTACAAACCAACCAACAAGTCATAAAACCAACAAATGAACAAATAAGCCAACAGGCAAATCGACAAACACAAAAAAACAAACAAACAGAGAAACAAACAAACCAAATAACAAACAAACAAACAAACCAATGAGCAGATCTTTTGTGTTTTATCTGTAAATCTGTGAATAAAGTCAGAAGAATCAGAATTTTGTTTCCGTCTAAAGTTAAAACCTGAACATGAGAAAAACTCTGGATTCAATCTGAATTATTTCAGTGACAGATCAGTTTTTCTGTTTTTCTGTTTCTGTTCAGTCATGTTTTTATTTTCACCCTGAGCTAAAGGAAATAAAGTTTACTGTCGTTTCTCAGTCTGCTGGTTTTAACGCTCACGTCCTGATTTCAGTTCATTTCTTTATTTGTTTAAACAAAGAAAGAACGAAGAAAGAAAGAAGGAAGAAGGAAGGAAGAAAGAAGCGTTTGCATGAGGCGAGTCCAGAGTTTTTACATCTGATTTACATCTTTGATAATCAGGAAACCACAGACAAGATTCAGGATAAACCAACCAACAGTTTATTCATTCATCCATCTATCAGGATGAACAGTTAACTCCACTATCAGAGAAAAAACTCAGAAAAATCCTTCACCAAGTTTTTGATGAATCACAGACTCATGGTTCGGTCAATCAGGACTCTTATTTTGAAACAACCTCACCTGTGAAAAACCTGTCATATTTTTTTATGTCAGGATCAGAATCAGAACTTTATTATATCAAAGCCCATTTATTACAGTTAGAAATCACAAAGTTAAAAACTGGCTTTGTTAAAATTTGTTTTCCTTACCAATATTAAAATTAATTTTGAGATAAAAAGTCAAATTTTCAGCTCCTCTCATAATTCTGACTTCCTTATTAAAAGTTTGACTTTTGAACTCCACATTTTGAACAAAGACAAAAAAACCCTCAACGAGGCAAGGTTTAATTTTCACTTTTATTTTTGAAACTTGTGAAATAAGCCTCCATTTGACTGTTCTCTTATAAAAAGAAAAATCTAGCCCCAATTTTTTCTTTATCTTTTTCAACCATTTTTATGCATCAGCTTTTGTTGTTTCTTCACAATTTCATAGTTTTAATTTAGTCTAGTGTCTTTATTTTTAACTCTGAACATCCATGAAGCACATTTCTGCTGGACTATGAACAGTCCAGATCTTTTTAGACACACTGAGGTTTTCTTCAAGCTCCAGAAATGGTAAATTATTTAGAACATGATTAATTAAAGTGATGTAAGATGAGCTGGGGTCTGAGTTTGGACCCCCCCACTTTATTAACAATAATAATAATAATAATAACAAATTTATTTTATATAGCGCTTTTCAAATTACTTAAAGACACTTTACAGATTAAAAGAAATTAAAATCCACCAAGCAAAACAAACAAGTAAAACAAAACAGACAAGCAAAAGCAAAAGCACAGCGCAGGGTAAAACATGATAAAATGATAAGACAAAGATGTGATCAAGAGTTAAATTCTGAAAAGATGGGTTTTGAGCTGGGATTTGAATGTGGTGATGTCAGTGCAGTTACGGATGTGTTTGGGTCATGAGTTCCAGAGAGAGGGGGCAGAGAAGGCCCTGTCACCCCAGGGTCGGTGCTTGGTCCTATGGGGCGGAGAGAGAAGGTTGTCATGACCAGAGCGTAGGCTACGAGGTGGGTTATGGGGGTGAAGCAGGTCAGTGAGGTGGGGGGGGAGGTTATGGAGGGCTTTGAATGTTAACAGAAGGACTTTGAACTGGATGTGATGGGAGACGGGGAGGGCCAGAGGTCAGGTTTCATCTGTTTGGATGGTTGGTGTTTTGTTGTTTTGTGTTTTGTGTTTTGCATGTGTTGAATATGAATATTTTGTGTCAGAGAGAAGAAAAGCAGAGGATGAAGGAGGACGGAGATCAGAAAACAAAGACTTACGTTCAGACTCAGACTCAAAGGTTTTGGTTCAGGATCAAAGATGAGACCATCAGAGAGGAAAACAGGCTCAGGTAAGAAAAACATTTACTGATAAATTCATTATTATCTGAAAACAAAAACAGAAGTTTGAGGTGAACAAACTGTAAAGATCAACGTTAACATCGTCGTTGTTTAAACACTTAAAAGGGCTCTTAAAACTCTGGACTTGGTTTTAACATATTTTACTATTTTAATGGAACAAAATCCCCTCACCTATTATATTCCATGACGTTTGACTTCATTATTACTATTATTATTAATAATAAACAAATTCTTCTGCATGTTTTTGTTCCACAGATTCTGAACATTCACAAAGTTAAATGTTAAGAATGTTGAGGAATAGTGTCCCTGTAAAAGATTTATCCAGAACTTTTGTACTTTTTAAAATATTTTGCAATTTCCGAAAATTTATGGCCCATTGAAATGAATAGAGAGTTACCATGGAAACCACACTGTAGGGTCACTGTAACGACCTCTGTAAAGGTTTGTAGTGTCAGTTTTCAGTTCAGGTACGGACTGTTTCTCAAAAAACCTCGTTCAAGAACGATAAAATGCAGAGTTCAGCATTTCAGCGTTTCAGCATTTGCTGGATGGAAACGTGGGAAAGTTTCTTTTGACCTTTTGTTTTATTTAATCTGGAACCGGAACAAAAGCCACAAGAAAATTTCATGTTTTCCCTCCTCAGGTGTTGGAGGAGTCACAGTTTGTGTTCTTCTTCTGTCAGGTCAGTTTGTCTGTAAACGCTGTCTGTGAACATCTGTCTGTCTGTGAACACGCCGTCTGTCTGTGAACACGCCGTCTGTCTGTGAACATCTGTCTGTGAACATCTGTCTGTGAACACGCCGTCTGTGAACATCTGTCTGTGAACATCTGTCTGTGAACACGCCGTCTGTCTGTGAACACGCCGTCTGTCTGTGAACAT